>JAOXYA010035975.1:1577-12783 GCA_028565675.1 Sorex palustris
CTGTCCTCGCCGCCGGGACCCCTTGGAGGGGAATGGGTTGAGCTTTCCTCCCCACCGCCCATTTCCAAGCCGGAATGGAGCAGCCAAAGGCAGCGCCAACAGCACCTTCTCTGCCCCCCCAGAGTGGGCGGCAGATTTGCACAGACACGGGGGAAGAATAATAATAGGCCTGAGCCGGGGCTGGCAGGACTGGCCGAGAATCTGCCGCACCTCGCCAGCTGCAGTGTGCAAGGCCCCCCCTCCCCACGAGAGAAGACATCCGAGAGGGACCCTCCCATCCTCCACCCTCCCCTCTGCAACCACACAGCACCCCACCAGCCGCGCAGGGACCCTCTGCGTCCTTCTCAAAGGCCCTGCCCCATTTGCCTGCCAACTAGTTAAATATTCCAAGGCAAGAAATTCATGAATATTTATAGGGCCCTGGCAGTGAGGGAGATAAAAACACACACGCGCGCGCACACACACACAGACACACACTCGCACGCACACACACTGGGAATTTATGAACCAGGATTGTCTATAAATAACAGTCTTGTGGCCTGGTGGGTTCTTTTTCACCCACTACATTCCTGTTTCAGCTCCACCTTGGGGTGCTCTACACACACACACACACACACACACACACACACATACACACATACACACTCACTCAAATTCCCACCAGCCACCACTCCATTGTGCTACCTTCACACACACAGCTGGGCCCCTGCTGCCTGGGTCCAGCCAACTGTCTTCCTTTGCCACGAAGATCTCACGATGCAGAAATCCACCCGGACCCGTCCAGGCCGCCATCTCTGTCCGATGCAGGTTCAGCTGAGCCCGTATAACACATATTCACATGCTCTGTCCCTGAGATGCCGCCGCCCTGACCCGCATCTTTCTGGAGGAACCCCTGTTTCTTTCTCCTGGGGAGGGTAGGTCCAGCAGGCCCCTACCTCTTAGGGTTGATACTGTCACTGTCTCTGTCCTCCCATTGTTCATCGACTTCGTGAGACTTTGTTGTTACTGTGTTTGGCATACTGAATACGTCACGGGGTCGATACAGAGCTTGAAAATCAAGAAACTTGGCGGGGGCAGAGCAACAGTCCAGTGGGGAGGACCTTTGCCTTGCACACGGCTGACTTGGGCTCGATCCCTGACATATCCAGAGGGTCTCCCAGGCATCACCGGGAGTGAGGAGTAACCCCTGAGCATCGCCAGTGTGGCCCCCAAAACCAAACCAAACCAAAGATAGTAAGGAATGGGGCCAGAGGGATAAGACAGAGGTGAAGGCCCTGCCTTGTATCAGGCTGATGCTGGTTCAGTTTCCCTCACCTCATGGGACTCCCTGAGCACACAACCAGGAGTCGGCCCTGATCCATGGCCCCAAATATGTGCTATTAGTGTCATGAGGAAAAATACGACTTGGAATAGAGTATTATCAGAAAACAGGCTCAGGGCTGGGGATAGCACAGTAGGGAAGGGGTTTGCTTGGCACACAGTCAACCCCGGTCTGATCTCCCGCACCCCAGAGGGTCCCCCAAACCTGCCAGGACTGACCACCGAGTGCAGGGATTATTTTATTGGTTTTTGGGCCACATCTGGCTCTGCTCAGGAATCACTCCTGGCAGAGCTTGGGAGACCCTCCAGGGTGGGTGCCGGGATCGGACTCAGGTCAGTCGTGTGCCAAGCCAACAACGCCCTCCCTGCTGTCCTATCACTCTGGCCTCTTTTCCTTTTTTGGGGGGGTGGGGGGTTTGAGGTCACACCCGGCTCTGCCCAGGGCTGACTCCTGGAGTTGCCTATGCAGTGCCCCAATTTGAACCCCCGGCAGCTGCCTGCAAAGGAAGTGCCTTCCGGTCCCCTCTCTCCTATCTTTGGAAGCTTGGAGAGAATCAATGGTGGGGGGCGGGGCGAGGGGCGTGGTGCTTCCAGGCGTCTCCGCAGGCCCTGGGGCAGGCTGTGGGGAAGGTCACAGGTGTTCTCCGCACCCCCCAGCAGCTGTGGGATGGCCGCCCCCAGTCAGCACAGAGATCCGGGCCGAATCCCAAGCGCTTCTCCGCCCCCAGAGCCGCCGGAGAGGGTCAGGGCGGCTGCAGCGTCCATGCCAGGAGCTGCTCTTGGCTCCTCTTGGATGAAAACCGGCCGCTTGGCAGAGGGTTCCCCTAGCGCCCCACCTCCACGACAGGAGGCAGAGGAATGTGGCTGCTCCCGAGCCAGGCAGAGCACCCCCTCCCTGTTCCCGAGTTCTCCTGGGACCCGTCAGTGCAGAGGGGGAAACTGAGGCACTCTATGGTATAATTCGCCCAGCATTGCACAGTTAGCAGGTGCAGGCATTGACTTGTGGGGGCCCTGAGTTGGCACCTAGGGTCCACTGCACAGCCCTGGGAGTGATCCCTGAGCACCGAGCTGGGAGGAGTCCCCTTGAGCACTGCCCAGTGTACAATACCAGGGTCAACACACATGCTCACCCACACGCGCGCGCACGCACACACACATTGACACACAGCCCATGTGGTGACCCCAGGAATCTAACTCATGCCCTTACGCTCACAAGACCTTTCAGCACTCAGCTCTGGGGGGGATGGGGTGGGGCTGTCATTTTCTCTATACCTCTATACACAGTTTGATGCCCTGTACATGCAGAGCCCTTGGTTTTACAGATGGGGAAACTGAGGCACTGCAAGGATCAAGTCACTTGCTCAGGATCCTGCTGCCAAGAGGGGGCACAGGATGCTCCGTGCTCGGTCAGGATTTGTGCAGGTGGCCTGGCAGGCACGAATGATCAGGCTAGGGTCCCCCTGTGGCGGGTTGAGGGGGTTACTGCCTCCCACCACAATCCTCCCTGACGAAAAGGCCCCGTGGGACCCGCCAGGTGGCAGAACAATCCTCAGGCCCTGGCTGGCTCCAGTCCCAGCCTGGAGTGGGGGCACCTGGGGTCTCTCCTCTGCTGCTGGGCCATCAGAGCAGCTGCTTCTCCTGCAGCCCTGATCGATTTCCCTTCAAGTGGCCCATTCTGGATGACAAAAGGCCCCTGGGGACCCAGGTGGCCGCCCGCCCCTGCCCGCCCTTCCCCCCAGCTGAGGAGAGGCCAAGGCCCTGCCAGAGCCCGTTTCTGTCTGAAATTCATTCATTCCCTTGAAAAGCTCCAAGGACTGGCCAAGTTTGTTATTGCTGCCGCACGACCCCCCAAACAGCACACAAACACACAAGTGCGCGCGCACACACACACACACACACACACACACACACACACACTTAAACATACCACCAGCATGCACTCAGAGACACACAGATGCATGGACTCACTATACACACAGGCACACGCATGCACATGCATGCACAGACACGCATGAGTCCTGCATACACACGAGCATACATATATACACATGCACACTTGCACACACACCTGCACATACAATGCACACACAGACACATGCACGTGTACACAGAGACACACGTATGCACTGCACATACTCACACACTGTCATCCTGGACCCCGAGAGGTCCCTATATTCCTGGGAGCACGTGAGAGCGTGTGGGGCCTGAGGTAACACCACCACACGCCCGGGATGCTTTATCGGCACCAAGGCTGTTTCTCCCCTTTCTGTTCCGGGGGCTCTGGGATGTGGCTTTGGGTACAGGAGGCCTGAGTCCAATCCCTGGCACCGCCCCCCACGCCCACTGGCCCCATCCAGGAAGCCCAGGGCACCGCAGTGAGAACCGAGAACCGCCAGCCTGGGTCAATTCCTGTCACCAGGGGCCCAGAGCACTACCAGGGATCATTCTAATCCTTTTTTCCTTTGTGTGGGGAGCACATCCGGTGGTGCTCAGGACTTAGTCCTGGCTCTGCACTCAGGATTCACTCCTAGTGGGTCTGGGGGTTGGGGGAGGCCCTCTGGGATGCCAGGCATCAAGCTGGCCACATGCAAGGCAAGTGGTACTTTCTCTCCAGCACTCACTTCATTTCTTTTCTGTTTCGCTTTGTTTGGAGGCTGCACCCGGCGATGCTCAAGGCTGACTCCTGGTTCTGGGCTCAGGGATCATTCCTGGTGGGGGTTGGGCGACCTGTAGAGGGTGCCGAGGATGGAACCCGGGTCAGCCACGTATAAGGCCAGCGTCCTCCTCTCTCTAACGCTTCACTCTTTCTGAGGTGGGAGGGACACCTGGTGGAGCTCAGGGGTTAGTCCTGGCTCTGCACTCAGGGATCACTCCTGGCAGTGCTCAGGGGACCCTATGGGATGCCGGGATCAAACCTGGGTCAGCCATGTGCAAGGCCAGAGCCTACCAGCTGTACCATTGCTCCGGCTTCTCTCGCTCTGATTCTTGACTCTTGTAATGGCTGAGGTGTGTGTGTGTGTGTGTGTGTGTGTGTGTGTGTGTGTGTGTGTGCGCGCGCGCGCTGGGGGAGAGGCACCCTGGTCTCTCTCCACGAGATGCTTCTGCCAGGCCGGAAGATGGATTTCCCCCATGACACCCGTCCCCGCGCTCTGCCGGATTGATTTCCCGCCCCGGCCCGGGCGCCCAGGGTGAGGATTTATGCCCAGGCCAGAAATTGCATTCCGGGAAGTCAGGGAAGAATCTAGAAAAGCTCCTCCAGGCTCTTCCATTTTATTTATTTATTTTTTTGATGTCTGGGCCACACCTCGCAGTGCTCAGGGCTTACTCCTGTTTCTGTGCTCAGGGATCACTCAGGGGGCCCTAGGGGGTGCTGGGGATCGACCCCAAGTCAGTGTGTGCCTGGCAAACACCCTCCCTGCTGTCCTCTCTGGCCCCACCTCCAGATTTATTTTTCCTCGGGACCAACTTCAAACCAAGGGAGCAAAATCTGAGTCTGTGGGTTCCTGAGGGGTAGGGGTGGGTGGCAACCCATGGGGACATGCTCTGCTTTCAGCTTGACTTTGTGGGGCTGAGAAAAATGGCAGTGGGACGGGCGTTGCCTTGCACATGGCTGACCCGGGTTTGATCCCTGGTGTCCCATAGGGTCCCCCGAGTGATCCCTGAGTGCAGAGCCAGGAGTGGGCCTTGAGCATTGCTGGGTGGGGGCTTCTCCAAAAAAGGGCGATTGAGGGGGACAAGATAGAAGTTTTTGTTGTTTGTGTTTTGTTTTTTTGGGTTTTCTTTTTCCTGCTTTTTGGGTCACACCCGGCGATGTTCAGGGGTTTCTCCTGGCTCTGCACTCAGGAATTACCCCTGGCGGTGCTTGGGAGACCCTTTGAGATGCCGGGAATCGAACCCGGGTCGGCCGCGTGCAAGGCAAACACCCTACCCGCTGTGCTATTGCTCCAGCCCCAGGTCAAAATAGAAGTTAAGGAGCTAGCCTTGCATCCCACCGGCCCCAGTTCAAATCCCCAACACCCTTAGAGTCCCCGAGCCACCTCCATCCTGTCTGATCAAACGCCCACCCCTGAGGCCCACCAGCATCTCCGCAAATCCACAAGGGGCTCCTTAAGCTTCCCTGGACAGTGGCAGAATGTGTGTGAAAGCCTGGATCCTTCCAGAGCTCGCCAGTGGCCCTATATTCTCCCACTGATGGAGGGGAGGAGGCCGGGAAGGGGGCATGGGGAAACCAAGTGACAGTTCTGGGGGTGGGGGTGGGGCTGGGGGGGGGAGGAGAACAGGAAAAAGCCGGGCCACTGTTCTCTCCAGCTGCCAGTGTCTCTCCTCCCCACTCGCCTTGAAAAAGGAGACAGGGATGCTAATGCCGCTGCTTCTCTTTGGTACAAAGGCCCCTAAATATTCAAGAAATGAATCTTTGATGTAGACAAAGCAAAGGATCAAAACCCAGCCTGTCTGAGGGAGAGGAGAGCTTTTCGTTCCCGGATCTCGCTGCTGGCCAGGATGCCCCTAGCACAGGGGTGGAGGAAACGGGGGCTACAGCTGGTACCTTCATTTATCGTTCATTCATTCATTCATCATTCATTCATTCATCCATCCATCATTCCATCAGGAAGTGCCTCTGAA
Organism: Sorex palustris; assembly: GCA_028565675.1. NCBI lineage: Eukaryota > Metazoa > Chordata > Mammalia > Eulipotyphla > Soricidae > Sorex > Sorex palustris. Next base: position 7,521 of record JAOXYA010035975.1, read on the forward strand.
GCTGTGTCCTTGGGCCACGTTAAGGGCTGTAAAGTGGGGGAAATAAGGAATGGGGTGGGGGAAAACTTAATTACCTAGGGGGGAATGTTACAAAAAATTTTTTGACGTTTTGGGTCACACTGAGCGATATTCTGGGGTTATTCCTGGCTCTGCACTCAGGAATTACTCCTGGTGGTGCTCAGGGGACCCTATGGGATGCCAGGCATCGAACCCGGGTCGGCCACATGCAAGGCAAACACCCTCCCTGCTGTACTATTGCTCCAGACCCTACAAGAATCTTTTGCTAGTCCTCAAAACTATCAGGGCGCTTGGTCTGTATGTGGAAGTCCCCGGTTCGATTCCCAGCACCACGTAAGCCCCCAGGACAGTGGGGACGTGCCCCCCTCACAACAAAACTGATTTTTATTTGTTTGTTTTGGTGTCACAGCTGGTCATGCTCAGAGGTTACTCCTGGCTCTGTGCTCAGGGGTTACTCCTGCCATGCTCAGGGGCCCTGTGGGGTGCCGGGGATAGAACCCAGGTCTGCCGCATACAAGGCAAACTATGGCTCTGGCCCCAAGAACAAAACATTTTGAAGTGGGGTGAGAAATAGGGAAGGGATGTGACCTCAGGATGAGCGAACTGATGATGGGTAACGAAGAACGGATGGAGGGATGAGAAAAGATAGATGGATGAGAGGATGGATAAGAGGATGGAGGGATGAGAGGATGGAGGGATGAGAGAGGACAGAGGGATGGATGAGAGAGGATGGATGTTTAGAGGATGGATGGATGAGAGAGGATAGATGAGAGGACGGATGGGAGGGGATGGATGGATGTGGATGGATGGAAAGACGGATGATGGATGATGGATGGGTCCGTGAACGAATGGGCAATCCGCTCAGCAAATCTTCCTTCCCCACCGCTTTAGCCTCTCCCAGAAAAAGCCCCGGCGGCTTGGGCCGAGGGAGGCCTCCTTCTCCCTCTCGGATCCAGCGAACTGACATCTTCTTTAAGGCCTGTCAAGTTTATCACTCAGGGGAGAGCTACCCGATGGCTCCTGGTGTGACAGGGGCAGCCGGCGATTATCTGGAACCCTCTGCGGGGCCGTGGGCGGCGGCAGGGCTTAGCCGAGGCCGACAAGCGTGTCGGGGATCATTCATCACGACCGTTCGGAGGTCCCGACGGTCAGGTCCAGCCGCAGCCGCCTCCCGGCCTGCCAGGCGGACATCTGCCAGCTGCCCTCCGAGGCTCCGCGGGAGAGACCAGAGCCGGGGCGGGCAGCGCAAAGCAGAGAAAGGTGCAGAAATGGGCCCTGCCAGCCGCCATCACTGGATGCCTGGCCGCGCCCTCTCGCCCAGGGTGGAGGCTGGCCTCGAGGCCGGTCCTGCCACTGCAGACCCCAAAGTTCTCAGTGGCTTCATAAACAGAAGTGGACACGAGGCCAAGGAGAAGTGCTGACTGCATCTGAGGGGAAGGGAGATGCTTGCGACAGATGTCCAGGCTGCTTTTTGAACAAAGGGCCAGAGAAGGGTTTTTTTTTTTGTTTTGCTTTGTTTTGTTGTTTGCTTTCTGGGCCACATCTGGCTGTGCTCAGGGGTTCCTCCTGTCCCTGCACTCAGGGCACCTTATGGGATGCCGGGGATCAAACCTGGGTTGGCAAACACCCTCCCCACTGTGCTATCTCTCCAGCCCCCAAAGTTTTCAGTTTTCTTGAGTGTGTGTTGGGGGGGTGCGGGGTTCTCACACAGGTGCAATAAGCTTGGTTCTGGAGTCATCATCGTTATTGTTGTTGTTGTTATTTGTTTTGGGGGCTAAGGGTTAATCCTGGCTCTCCACTCAGTGGATCACTCCTGGTGGGCTCAGGGGACCCTCCGGGGATCAAACCTGCGTCAGCCAGGCTCCAAGCAAGTGCTCTCCCCGCATACTATCTCTCCAGCCCCCCAAGCCAGTTGTAGGACAGCCCAAAACCACGCTGGTCCGTACCCTCCAAGGAGGGCCGAGAAGCTCCCAGAGACAATAGGGGCTGTTTTGGGGGGGCGATGCTGTCTGGGAAGGTAAACGTGACGCCACGCAGGCACCGTTTTCGGAGGACCGTGGGAGAGAGCCAGGCCTGTTTCTGAACCAAAAATAGCTAACTTTTCCCGTAGCAGCTGGCGTGCCTGGTTTTGGGGCGCGGAGCGTGGCGTCGATGGGCAGTTTTCCCTTTTTGGGCAGGTTGCTCGGGGAGCTGAATACCTCCTTTTTGGTCCAACCATATGCTGGTGGCCGGGACTGGGAAAGACACGTTTATTCTGTGCCTCCTTGCTGGCCTCTTTATCTGGAGTTTCCCTTGGCCTTTTGTGTTTGTTTTTGTTTTGGGGTCACACCTGGCTCTGTGCTGGGGATCCTATGAGGAGCCAGGGACTGAACCCCAGCTGATGCATGCAAGGTTAGCTTTCTCTCTGCTGTACTGTGACTTGAATCCTCTTTTTCCTTTTCCTCTCGTCAAAAAATATATATATATGTGTGTATATATATATATATATATGTAAAGAAATCCATGCAAGGATGAATTTGCTGCTGCCAATTTAGAGAGATCCACTGAAAGATGACAATAATAATAATAATAATAATAGCACTGTAACACTATCCTCCTGTTGTTCATCAATTTGCTCGAGCGGGCACCAGTAACATCTCCATTGTGAGACTTGTTGTTACTGTTTTTGGCATATCAAATATGTCACGGGGAGCTTTCCAGGCTTTGCCATGTGAGCGGGGATACTCTCAGTAGCTTGCTGGGCTCTCTGAGAGGGGTGGAGGAACCGAACTTGGATTGGCCGTGTGCAAGGCAAATGCTCTACCCACTGTGCTATCGCTTCAGCCCAATAGTAATAATAATAATAATAGTAATAATATCCCCCTGAGGAACTGGAGAGATAGGGATCCAAGAGTGGGGAGGGCACTTGCCCTGCCGACCTGGGTTTGATCCCTGGCATCCCACAGGGTACCCCAAGTACCCCTGGATTTGACCCCCGGCACCACATGGTTCTCAGTGCCAGGATGAACTCCTGAGTACCAAGATGGGACTAACACTATCATTTTTGTGGGGGTGACCCTTACAAATTCTGTTTTAGTTATATATTTATTTGCTTGGGGGTCATACCCAGTGGCGCTCAGACGGATGCCAGGGATCAAACCCAGGTTGGCTGCGTGCAAGACAAGCGCCCCAGCAACTGTAGTATTGCTCTGACCTTTCTTTTGGGCGGGGGGTCACACCTGGCGATGCTCAGGAATTACAGCTGGTGGTGTTCAGGGGACCCTATGGGGTGCCTGGGATTGAACTCAGGTTGGTCACGTGAAAGGCCAGTGCCCCTCCCTCTGTGCTATCACTGTGGGGGGTGGAGGGAGGTGGGCCCACACTCTGGGCCTTTTAAATAGCACCACTGGGGTCCTATTTACAGCCGGGGTTGCCCGGCCTCTGAGCTGCTGAGCCGCTGGGCTGAGTCCTCAGGCCCCGACTGGCCATGTTCTGTGCAAATGCCGACCAGAGAGTGCTGGCAAGCTGCCCTCCTGGGTGCCGGATTGCTGCCTCGCCTAGTTAATTGGTGCGATCGTGTGGCATTTAAATACCCTTGTAAATCACTTGGAGTCTTCTCTGCAGCGAGGCTGGGTACCAATAAATATCTAAACCCCAAGTCACTTCTGCTTCCTGATTAAATTATCCAGCCTCAAATGCAATAACATCCTTGTCTTATTAAGAGGCAGTCGCTTGCTCCATTCCTGTTGGCTGATCCCTGATAAACAGCCCGGACTGGCGGGCCGCCTGTCCCTGCCCCACCGCCCCGCCCCCACCCCCGTTTCTGGGGATACAGGAGCCGGCTCCGCTCTGGGTTGGGGGAACCCTAGGAATTTTTTTTTTATTGGAACCAATTGCTGCTTGAGGTTCTGCTTTGTTTTGTTTGGGCACATCCGGTTTTGCTCAGCATTTACTCCTGGCTCTGTGCTTGGGGTTGTCTCCTGGTGGCGATCAGGTGACCCTGTATGGCATGGGGTGCTGCATCCAGGTCGGCATGTGCCAAGCAAGAGCCCTCCCCGTTGTCCTATCTCTCTGCCTTCTCCTGTCCCCAGAGCTGGAGAAAGACAGTGTTTACTTCTGGGGACTGTGGGTGGTTTAATGGGAAAATAATTTTTTTTTTTTTTTTTATTTTTAAAGGCAGAAAAAGAATATTTTAGGAGAAGGAACTTGAGGGCACAGGTAACTTGCTTAGAGGCCATCAGGGGTAGGTTTTACCCCTGGTTCTGCACTCAGGGATCACTCTTGGTGGTGCCTGGATGGGGGACCCTGTGGGGTGCCAGGGACCAAACCCGGGTCTGCCACATGCAAGGCCTTAACTGCTGGACTACTCGCTGGCCGCAACTGCACGTCGTGACATCTGCATCCAGCTACATCTCCTCCCGAGAGCCTACGGGAACCCGGGATTGAAAGGGACCTGTGTAGCTGAGCACCCCCCTCCCCTCACACCGCGCCCCTCCAGCCCCCCAACCCCCTCATTTAATCTCCGTGCTCGCCCGCAGAGTGCCCCACGAGGTGGAGGTGCTTTGACAGATGCAGACAATTATTTTTCCTTGAGAGCCGCCGAGCACTGCTTGGTGCCATTCGGCATCTTCTTTTTTGCAATTCCATCATCCAGAGGAGGAAGAGGAGGAGGAGGAGGAGGAGGGCCCATGGGCTTCTGGCTGGCTGGAGTAAAGAAGGAAAGATGTTAATGAAGGGGCCAGGGTGCTGCTTCCGGGTTTGTACTAATGAGGGTCTTGGTGGGGGGGGGAGGCTGGGGTCAAGTGTACAAGTGTACACTGCTTTTTTTGTGTGTGGGGGGTGCGGGGGAGGAGGCTGGTAGGTCCCATCTGATGGTGCTCAGGGCTGACCCCTGGCTCTGCACTCAGGGGTCACTCCTGGTGGCGCTCAGGATCCCGGGGGTGAAACCCAGCTCAGCTGTGTGCAAGCAAATGCCCTCCCTGCTGTACCATTCCTCTGGCTATGCTAGTACTTAAAAATAAATAAACAAATAAATAAATGCATTCAACCGACCTGGGTTAGATTCCCTGTCACCATATAGGTTAGATTTCCTCCCACCCCTGAGCACAATTTGTGTGACTCCAAAGCCAATCACAATCACAATCACAACCATCCTGTTGTTAGTCGATTGCCTTGAGCAGGCCCCAGTGATGTCTCCTTCGTCCTAGCCCTGAGATTTTTTTAAAAAGTGCCATATTCAAGGCTCTTTCAGAGTTAGGAGAATGAG
>JAOXYA010035998.1:0-12783 GCA_028565675.1 Sorex palustris
GGAGTAACTCCTGAGTGCAGAGCCAGGAGTAACCCCTGTGCATCGCCAGGTGTGACCCAAAAAGCAAAAAAAAAAAGTTGATAGCAAATTAAAGATTTGAAAATTGTCGTGCAAGTTCCTTTCGGTGGCTTGGTTCCCAAATTAGGAGTCTCTGTGGTCAAGGCAAGAAAAGCCATCTTGACCAATGCAGTGGAGAGTGCTTTGGGCCTAACAGTTCAAACCATGTCATAGCTGTGAGAAGAATTTGCTGCTGCAACAAGTGTCAAGAGGAGTCACAGTCAAAGAGGACCTCAGTCAAAGGCTGAACCCTCCCCCAGAAGCACCAGGGGGACCCAGAGAGTTCATACCATCTAGAAATATTTGCACTTAGGGACTCTGACTGCACCTAGAGGAAGTGATCTGAGCCTCTGCTCTGTTGTTGACCTTGAAGCTAAGGAATAGCTGATGAGAGCTTCTCTGGACCACACTGTGACAGTTGACTCTGGGACACTGACACCGACTCAGGCAGGACTAATCAATCACCAGAGCTACTCCTCCAATCCTCCCATGAGTGGCAAGGCAGATAATACTATTCTCCCCACTTCATGGACCAAGTATCTTGGTTAAGTGCTAACATTGTGTGTGTATGTGTGTTGTGGGTAAGGGTGAGGTGGGAAGGAGAACAATGGTTAGATACTTTATGTTTTTATTTTATTTATTTATTTACTTGCTTTTTGGATCACACCCGGTGATGCTCAGGTTATTCGTGGCTTTGCACTCAGGCACTCAGGAATCACTCCTGGCAGTGCTGGAAGACCACATGGGATGCAGGGACCAAACCTGGGTCAACCACGTGCAAGGCAAACGCCCTACCCACTATACTATCACTCCAGCCCCTGACCAGACACTTTAAACCCAGCAAGTCCAGTTTAGTAGGAGTTTTGAGAGACAATACTCCTGTCTGCATGGTAGCACTGTGAAGGCTGTACCTTGGGATCCAGCACCAGGCTCCCAGGGAGACAGAGTAAATTGTTTGCAACAGCTATTCCCCAATCATGGGTTTGTTTAACTTCAGAAAGCAACCCAAATCAACACACTAGAAGCCAGGAGTGACCACTCTGAACTTGACCTTTGAAGATTGTATCTAAGTTTCACCTCTTGTTTAATTGTTTAATTTTGTTATTGTTGTTATTGTTGTTTCTTGGGCCACACACAGATCACTCTTGGTGGGCTCGGGATCATATGGGATGCCAGGGATCAAACTTGGGCTGACTGTGTTCAAGACAAGAGCCTTACTCACTGTACAATCACTCTGGTCCCGAGGTCTAAGTGTTTTAAAAGTCCTTTCTCCGTTGATGCCCCTCTCAGAGCTGGGTGTACTCCTACCTACAATACAGTGGCAACACTTTAAAAAGAGCTTGGTGACTTAGAGAAAATTTTAGTTTTCTTATTTCTAAAATGACACCAATAGTATTTACCCTTTAATGCCACTGTGAGACCTGGTGGAGTAATGTAAGTATTTTCAGTTCAAGCACATGGTCGGTGCTCAATAAATATTTGTGCCTGAAGAATGATGTCAATGACACTAATCATTTTGGGGAACTTTCTGTTTCAGAATAAAGAGACAGTGGAAGAGAAAGGAGCAAAACCCACGCATGTGCTGAGCAATAGAGGTGTGCAAGATGAGATCAGGGAGCCTTGGGAAGGTGAGTTGGGACCTTATTTACTTTATCTCACATCTCACACTTAACAGCTTAAGAATGTAAATACTACCACCACCAACAAAAATGTGATTACTAGAAAACTGTTGAAGCTGCACTCTCCCTGGTTTTTATTGTTCTTTCTATACATGGATCTAGTATACACATGGAGATTTGAACTGTCATTTGATATGTCTCAATGTACTTGGACTGATTCTTGTGTCTGTAGGTGATGCTTCCAACTTATTGCTTAGCTAAATTGAATTCACTCTGCTGTGTATTTTAAAAATAAATTTTAAAGTTTATTTAAAAACTATTTTTGCATACTTTTTATGTGGTTTCAGTCATATTAACAGAACAAGATATACTTTCTTTTTCATTTTTATTTTTTTGCCCTTTTGGGTTATGCCCAGCGATTCTCAAGGGGTAAAGGGTAGTCTTGTCTCTGCATTCAGGAAAGACTCCTGACAGTGCTTGGGGGATTGAACTTGGGTCCGCTGTGTGTAAGGTAAATGCCCTCCCCACTGAACATCACTCTGGCCCCAGAAATACACTTTCTAACATCCTCTTTTATTTTCCCTTCCCATATGTTTCTATGGAATATTGTATTTTCTGTCTCAAGGTTCATATCTTTTAAAAGTCTGTAAATTGTACACACACACACACACACACACACACACACACACACACACACCTCAGATAAGCAGATGCCTACCATCCACTCAGCTCTATGTCACTGATCCTGACAGCATCCCGCATCTCAGACGCATCCTGCCTCCTTTGCCATGTCTGTGCAGCTTGCCTGGTGGGATCCAGGCCTTCTCCTCCTGATGGTCATTTAGTGTTTGCTGCACTGATGCACTGAATAGTTCCACTCCTCACCTCTTTGGAATGATCCCTCCCAAGTGGGGTGTGTTTTCACTCTTCTACTTTCTTGTAGAGAGCCAGACAGTAGACCTGGCAGAGGGGACGGTGGAGAGGCTGAGCCCTGTCACTTCAGGGATGGGATTTGACCTCCTCACCCAGCCAGAGTGCCCCCCAGAGCAGGGGACTGGAGTTCCTGGTCAAGCCCAGCTGCCCCCTGACCACCTGCTGCTGCCCATAGAGGTGGAAGCCAATGCTTCTGGGGCATCCAGTGAGAAACCTGGGAATGACCCCGCATCATCTGAGGCACCTGACGGGGGCCAGGAGTCTTCCACTCACCAGGAGGCTGCACTGGCTACAGAACAAGGAACACTGTCCAACAGGCCTGACCCTCAATCCTCAGAGGACATCATAGGACTGACATCAGAATCATCAGCCATGGTCAAGGCAGCTGACAGTGGAGAACTGGGCCCAAGGTAAGTGCAGCAAGGGGGCAGAATGAGCTGTAACCTATAGCAGGTTGAATGATCACTTTGCTCTGCTGGTTGGACCCAAGGGAAAGACAGGAGAAAACCCAGGCCTGCTTTTAGCCTTGCTTCTGACTTGCTTCCCCAAAGAATTATATGGAGTTTAAAAAACATACCAATGCCCATATATTTTAGTTTATTTAGTCTACAGTGAGACTCAAGCATTGTTCTTCCCCCTTCTTTTCTTTTCTTTTTTTTGGGGGGGTCACACCGAGCGATGCTCAGGGGTTACTCCTGGCTCTGCACTCAAGAATCACTCCTGGCAGTGCTCGGGGGACCATATGGGATGTTGGGAATTGAACCCGGGTCGGCCACATGTAAGGCAAAAGCCCTACTTGCTATTGTTCCAGCCCCCCTCCCCCTTTTCTTTGTTAAGCATCTTTGATGATTCTAATGTGGAGTGGAAGAACTATTATTTCTTAGAACAATAAATAATAACTAAAGGATGGGTTCACTGAACACTCCCCCCACTCCCACCAAGGGTTTCTGGTCCAGCCAGAAACTGGCCAAGGGTTTCACAGACATCCTCTCATTTTATTTTTAGAACATCCTAAGGTGAGTGTGGTTGGCGTCCTATTTTATTGATGAGGAAACAGGTTTCAGATGCCCAGGACCACAGCCAGGGAGTCACGAAGTTGGAATCTGAATTCAGGTGATTGGCCTCCAGAATCTGCCCTTCATCCCTGTATCATCTTGCTCTATCTGATGGACATTTCATTTAGGCCTAAATACTGGTGAGGAGGATGTGTTCTTAGAAGTTGGTGGAGGCTGAGTCAGTGCAGGGGCTTTTAGGAGGACTGTGATCAAGAGTCGGAAGCAGCCTTAGGCCTCTCTCTCTTAGACACCATACAGAAAGCAGAGGACTGATTGTCAGCCCTTCCCGGGCCAGTCCTAATTCCGAGTAGCTCATCCTGGTCCCCACTGCTTTTAGGACTTCTCATGAAGTATACTGCTTTTAGGAAGTCTCTCAAAGGGTATGGTGCTCCTCCCCGTAATCTAAACCCCAAATCTTGGCCCATGGAGGGGGGCTTCATGCTGGTGTGTATGTCTGGACACTGGCAGAAAAACCCACATTTTCTGCCTGTCTTTGTTTTGAAGGAAATGGGCGTCCCCAGGAGACCTAACCAGCCAGAGGGCGGGATTTCTGGCTAGGATCCCTGAATTCCAGCCAAGGCGCTAAATGTAGAATCTGGGGAGGGGGTGAACTTTCCATGAACTTTGTTAGGGGCTTCAAAAAGATTCTGCATAAGGTGGAATGCTTTCTATCTTGTTTCAGCCTTGAGCTAGATTTTAGGTTCAGCCACAGAGCTCAGAATTTGGGGCAATCACCCCTGGGGTGATTTCAGCTGGCAGATGATGATATGTGAGGGAGGGAGGTGACTCCAGCGTGGCCGTCTGTGCAAACTGTCTTAAAGCCCAGTTAGATGTGGCGGGACAGAACACTGTCACAGAGGAGTCACTGGCAGTGGCTGTGTTGCATGCTGGTCAGGAGCAGTGCCTTCAGGGGGCACTGGCCTGGGACTGATGATCATGCCTGCAGGTCCTTATGTGTGAGTTCAAATGGCAGTGCAGTGACTCGGCCTTCTTAGCAGAATTCTGTTCCAGCAACTGGCTTCCCACAGCCTCTTTGTCCCCCTGTCTGAGGAGGCCTGAGCCAGGCTTGAGCACCACACTTCCATGCTTGCCTTATCATCCAACTGAATTCACTTTCAGGCACAGTGTTGAGGTAGTTCTGTTGCCTCCCACTCAAGGGTTCTTGGTGTACAGGCCGCTGCATCCTTCAGAACTACCTGAAGTATATCGCTTTTAGGGAGTCTCTCAAAGGGTATGGTGCTTCTCCCCTGTAACCTAAACTCTGCTCAACAGACTCTGTTCTCAGAGAACCCCTAGTTTTTAACCTATTGTGATAGAAATAACATAACTATTCCCATGATAAGATCAGCCCATGGTGACTGCTCTTCTACTTTCATTCTCTATGACAGAGATTTAAATAACTGAGTTACCTCATCGAAACAGAACCATACAGTGTGAGTCTTTCTGAGTCTGATTTATTTCACTTAAGCAAAAAAAATCCTAAGGCTCAAACATATTTTCGCATATGTCAGACTTTTATTCCTTTTAATAGCTAAATAACACCCCACTGTGAGTATAGATTATATCTACATCTCTCTCCATCTCCACCTGTATCACCTATCTGCATCCATACATACTTTGTTTTGGGGTCATGCCCCAGAGTGCTTGGGAGCTACTCTCAGCAGTTCTTGAGAGATCATGTGGTGCCAAGGATTGAACCTGTGCCTCCTGAATACATTCCAGGCTTTGGAAGCTTGTCTCCTATCATAGTTTTTTTTTTTTAATCTATTCATTCATCAATGCACACTTAGGTTGCTTCTACCTCCGGCTGCTCTAAGTGCCGCTGCTGTGAACCTGGGTGTATGAATACCTCTTCATAGGACTTCCAGTCCTTTTGGATGAATTCCCAGAAGTGGGATTGCTCGATGAAATGAAAGTTTTATTTTAGATTTTTTGAGGAGCCACGCTTCTGTTTTGCACAGTGGCAGTACCATTTTTGGCCTTACCCTTGGAGCCCTCTTTCTTTTGTGCTTTTCTCCAGCACATCTCTGTTCGTTACCAACCCTTGGCCAAAAGAGGGAGCTATGTCCGATTTATCCAGCATACCAGTGTCATCCTGGCAAAGCAGTGACAGAGCTAAGATCAGAATGGAGGCTGCCTTGCTCCTTCTGAAAACTCAATTCATGCCTGACACTCCCACCTCAATGCCCCCAACACACAGAGACCTTAGAAGTAAAATTGTAAGGAACAGTCAAGAGTGAGGGAAACTCAAATTCTGGGGGGCTGGAGCGATAGTACCGCGGGTAGGGTGTTTGCCTTGCATGCGGCTGACCCAGGTTCGATTCCCAGCATCCCATATGGTCCCCTGAGGACCGCCAGGAGTAATTCATGAGTGCATTGCCGGGTGTGACCCAGAAAGAAAAAAAAAAACAAAAGAGGAAAGTCTGGGACTGGGGAGGAATTAGCTTCCAAGATCAGCGTCCCTAACTCCAGAAAAAAGCTTGGAAGAGCCCAAGCATTCATTCTCCAGTCCTCCATCCTCCTGGCACAAAAGTAGATGTCCAAGGGGCCTTTGGAATAAAGTCCCACCTCTGTCCACCAAATCTTCTATGGACTCTCTTCAGTGGAATCGTGAGAGCTGATGGCACTGTCACAGAAGCTGTTCTCTCTGCTGAGGTCCTGACTAAGCAGAGACCCAGAGAAACTGGGCATGGACTCTGTTGGTTCCAAGCACAACCTTAAGGGCCTTTTAAATTATTTATTATCTTATTTTTAAAATTTTGTCTTCTCTATTACTTGAGGTAATATGGTATAATAGGTTAATCTTTATTTTTAATTTTTTTATTATTTAAGGTTTCTTTTACTTTAAAAAGTTCTCAATATTTGATTACATTTAATATTCAAACACCAATCCCACTCCAGTACACCTTCCCACCACCATATGTTGGGTGTTTCCATCCCAAACCCCAATCCCTGCACCAAAGCAGAACTGAAATAATATAGTATTTCCCTCTAAAGTTGGTTGTCTCCTACTTTGAATTCCATCAAATGTGGGGCGGTTCTCTTGGAGTATGAGTAAGGTTTGTCTTATGAAGTGTCACGTAATAGGTTAATCTTTAAAAAAAATTTTTTTTATTGGGGCCAGAGATAAAACAGTAGTTAGGGCCTTTGCCTTGCATACATCCAACCCAGGTTTGGTCCCCGGCATCCCATATGTCCCTTGAGCACCACCAGGAATAATTTCTGAGTGAAGAGCCAGGAGAAACACCTGAGCATCGCTGGGTATGACCTAAAAGTTTAAATTTTTTTTAATTGAATCACAGTTTCAAAGTTACAAAGTTGCTCAAGATTGCGTTTCAGTTATATAATGTTCCACTGGGACCTTTTTGTACAGCTGAGAAAAATGAGTCCAGGAGACCATGATCAATGAAGGGCAGCAGTGGGCTTTAACCCCAATTTTTGTTCTGACTCCTGAGTCCTTGTTTTAACCCTCAGGGATATATTGTCTCTGCCCCAGGATCTCCATCCATGTGCAGGAGACGGATATACCAGGGGAGCTGCTTGTGACACGAGGGGATGATCTCAGAGCCACACCACCTGCAGAGGCTCCAGCTGCTGCCTATTCAGGTGAGCAGGACCCACAGGGACCCAGGGACTGCTCCCAGGTCCCTGGAACTGAGTTAGGAAATCAGATCTCAAAAGAAGACAGCAAGTTGTCCCTGCTGCAAAAGGCCGGCAGTGATGCGGAAGCAAATGCCGAGGAGACACAGGGCCCCGGGACTGGGTCCACCATGGAACCAAGTGAGACCAGGGGGGACAAAAGCGACGATGATGGAGTCCTAGGACCAGACAAAGGCCGAGCAGCAGGAAACCTGGAGCCCGGAAAGGACAGTGCAGCCAGGAGCGTTGGCAGTGGGGAAGAAGGAAGGATGAAGTCCCTGAGCGCAGAAGCTGTGGTTCTGGGTAAGTAGAGTCATTGCTGCATTAGCGGAAGTGAGTGGGTTTGGAGGGTCGACTCCCAGAAGGGCTTAACTGGGGGCCCTGAGGAAGAGTATGGTGGTACATCCAGGGACTGGTGACAAGCACAAAGATGTAGAGGTGGAAGTTGTGTTGGTTATAGATGTCAAGAAGGATGGGAGCTCACTTGGGTCAGTGTCTCAGAGTTACCTGTCGGTCTGAGCTTGTCACCATCATACCACTCTGGATTGGCAGAGGAAAGTTCCTATGAAAAAGGAAATCTATTGGAGTTGGAAAGATAATACAGGGAATAAGATGTTTGTCTTGCTTGCAATCAACTCTGGTTCGATCTCAGCACCACATATGGTCCTCTGAGCACTACCTGTGGTCACTCTTGAACACAGAGCCAGGAATAACCCTTGAGCATTCTTGGGTGTGGCCCAAAGCCAAATTTTTTTAAAAAATCAAATCCAGGTTGTAAATTTTCTTTTTAAGGTGGTAGGACTTCTACCTGCTTTCTGCCCATATGGCATGGGAGAAGTCTTTGGACAAAATGCCTAGGACAAAATGCCTACCCCTCTAAGTCATTAAAGTTGTCCCCTCCTTGGTCAGAGCACTCATTCTGTGTGACTGCAGGAAGGCCATTTTTGATCTCTTGCTTGCCCCAGAATTTCTGAGGAAGGGTTAGATATTCTGCAGGTCATCTTGTTATCTGTGTTGGCTTGCTACATCTGTGCTTCACTGTTGCTCTGATGAGCTAATTTCTCTATCTCCCTTTTTATGGCTTGGTTGAAACGGATACAACATCTATTAATTTATGAAACATGTCTGAGATCAGGCTGTGGCTTTAAAGTCCTTCCTGGAAAAGGGGGTTGTTGATAAGGCTGTTAACCTGTACTGAGCAACAGACATTTGTGCTGGTGTTTACCTCACAGGCCTATAGAATGGGGATAAATGGAAACACAAGGAGGTTTCAAGGCCACATTCAAAGGCAGAGTTTTGCTGGTAAGCCTGACTCTGCTTCTGACTGCCTGTCACTGGAAACTTATGTTTGAACCATGGGGTACTACAAATATTCAGAATATAAAGCAATTGTGTGGAATCTGTTTCACACACCCAGAGTCCAGACTTTCCTAACATTTCAAGGGATCCAGAAAAAGCAACAAGTCCTTCCAAATGTTACTCACTTGAAATCTAGGGTTTAGCGCTCACCTTTGCAAACAGAGAGAAAGAGTGAGAAATAGTGTCTTAAAGGAAATTCTAACTTTTACTTTGGGAGCAGTCAGGTAGGTTTATGACGAGTATTATTATTTCATGTATTAAAACAAGAGAAAATAGCAGGATTTCCAGTGCTGATAGTCCATGGTTTCAAAGGTTTTGGAGTTATCTGAGGAACTTTCTAACTGCCTTCATGTGCTCCACAGAAAAGGAAAATCAAATTGCTCACTTCCTGCCACAGTGTCTTCCAGCCTTTTACACCCAAACCAGTTTTTGCCACTGTATCTGGTGTTTATTCTGTTTTATTCCTTTTATTTACTTTACCCAACATTTCTTAGTTCCTATCACTTATGAAAGATAAGGTTTTATCTGAAGTTTGAGGTGGGAGGTGGGGCACACATGCAAAAGTGCTCAGGGATTTATCCTGGCTTTTCGTACATGGGCCACTCCTGGTGGTTCTCTATGGCCAATAAAATCCTAAACTACTCTTTAACTTTCCAAGCACTGCTGTCCTCTAGTTCCCCTCCAAACCCACCACTGGCCTGCTTGTACCCTACCCCACTCTTTAGGAATTAACCTGCTAGGGCCAGCATCTTCCATAACCCTGCCTGGGCCTTTAACATAGTCCCATCATGAAACTCTGCTCTGCTTTCCTGCTCGTGTGCCTCCTATCTCCTAAGGGCTGTGCTCATTCACCCTGAACCTTCTCTCAATGAACAGACTAGATAAGAGCGTCTCCATTGTACAATAAACATTGATGTAGGTGCTGGAATCCCATTGGTTGCTGGTTTACTGAGTGATTATGGGCCAGTTACTTTCTCTCCTCAGACTTAGCTTCCTCCTCTAATAAATGGGTGACTTAAATGAGACGGTTTTTGAGGAGGACAAAGGGCTTGTTACTTGAATCAAATGAAGTTAAGGGGTTAAGGGAGGTTGTGATATGTGGCTTAGGGGTGTCGGAGGCTCATACTCTTGTGTTCTGAACAGATGATAGTCCGGCCCCACCAGCTCCTTTTGAACACCGGATGGTGAATGTCAAGGAGACCTCGACCTCGATAAGTTACACAATATGCCAGCACGAAGTCTTGGGAGGGTATGTAAGACTTCTGCTTTGCTCATTAGAAGGTACAGGAAAGTTGGACAGGGACCCAGAGGCTGAATGAGGTGCTACTGAAAATTTCCCAGGAATTGGGGGCTGGAGCTGAGATGGGAGCAGGATATTCCATAGTGTGAGAATGAGTATATATCTCGCAAAGTGGGGTAAAGAGACAATAACCTAGAGTTCAGGAGAGCCCACGTGATATGGTGAGATCTATAGATCCAGAAGGTGTCATACTATATAGGAGGTGCTATGAGCATCTGCGGATAGGGCGAGGAGAGCCTCTAGGGTGCAGAACAACCAGGGGGTATGATGTAATGAGACATCCTCTAGGGTGAATACACCACAGAGTCACACATGGTATTGGAGTTCAAGTCATTTGTGTGGAGTCCCAATAACTCAAGTGGGGTTACATGAGTTATTGGAGCTACACACATGTGGGGTGCAGGGTACTCCTCATGGTATATGTGTGAAGAAGGGGTAATATTGGTAATACTAAGGTATAGAACAGCCCACTACGTGTGGGGTGAACCTCTTGGACTCTCAGTCTTAGGTGTCAACATGTCTCTGCAGGGGGCGGTTTGGCCAGGTACACAAGTGCACAGAGAAGTCCACCGGCCTCTCGTTGGCAGCCAAGATCATCAAAGTGAAGAGTGCCAAGGAGAGGGTGAGGAATCTGCCCAGAGTTAGCCAGCACCTCTCACGAAGCTCGGGACTCCTCACTACCTTCACACACTCTGCCCAGAATCAAGACTCCACACAGTCCCAGGTCCCGCTAACTGCCTCAGTAGAAAACCTGGCCACCCCTTTTCCTGTCTCTTTCCCATGATTCCCACATTTCAGTCAGCAAGAACCCCATAAACCTCCAAAAGCTCTGTGTTTCCTTTCTGGGCCTTAGGTTTTCTATTTGTAGAATGGGTGAGTGCTAGCAAGGGCTCGTCTGTTAAGAATAAGGTTTGGGTGGTAAGTCAAAGACACCTTGTGTGAGAGCCAAAATTAAAGATATATGGTGGTGGTAGTGGTGGTGGTGGTGGTGTATGTATGTGTGTGTGTGTGTGTGTGTGTATGTGTGTGTTGTTGTGTTGTCTTGGGAAGGACAAGCTAGCTCCTCTTCCCTACCCATTTGTTTCTCAGAAACTATTCTCTCCTTTGATTCTGAAAGGAGGATGTGAAGAATGAGATCAATATCATGAACCAGCTCAGTCACGTGAACCTGATCCAGCTCTATGATGCCTTTGAGAGCAAAAACAGCTTTACCCTCATCATGGAATAGTGAGTGTCCAAGAGTGGGACTGGGCTATGGGCTGGGGCTTAAAGTTGTGATTATTACAACTCTACTTTGTAATAGAGCAAACTCTTCTTTGCTTTCCTCCTCTTTGAGACAACCATGTCTATCTCATTACCTGCTTTGTGCTGGTTCGACTGCCTGGTCTCTGTCCAATGCAGAACATGGAGGACAAAATAATTTGTCACAAGTCAGTGGTCAATAAGGCTTATTTGACCTGCAGATGTGTGTAATTTGGACTACATAATTTTTCACAATTTGGTGCTCTTATTAACAACCGGAAATTAGAAAATTTGAGGCTGAAGCTGAACAAGGGCCAACTGTATCAGAAAGCAAATATTGTCTCATCATGCTCTTCCAAGAAGGGAAAATCTTCATTGCCATCCATCATGCAATAAAAGGAAAAACAATGCTCAAATATATCTTCATGTATCCTCGCACACGCTTTTTTTTTAGGGATATTTATAAAAGATAAGGAGGGGCTTTAAATTTCATTGCTCCCTATTTTTAAAAAAGAGGAGTTGGATTTTAGAACCAATAGCATGGGGACCTTGAGGAGACACAGGAGACTGTAGAATGATGATGGTTTTCTGTTATATTTTCCTAAAATATAACTTGTAACAAGTCTTAAATTCTTAGACTCTCCTGACTGTTTTGAACTAATAATATAACAAGGAAGAAGGGTTGTGTGTGTGTGTGTGTGTGTGTGTGAGTGCACATGTGTGTGCATGCCTGTTTGCTCTTCAGTTTTAGTTTTCTTCCTGCAAAAATGATTATCATTTATTTGCTGCATCTAAGCAAAGAAGTTACTGTAATCAATTGAATGTGAATCAATTAAAGGTGTGTGTTTTTTTTAACCCCAAACTTGTCAATGTCAGATAGATTGGTCTTATTGGGGCCACGGTTTCTAGCTTGCCAAAAATTTATAGATATTTGGCTTTTCATGACTATTTAGCAATGCTGAATCTGCATTTCCAACTGGATATGTGTCCAGGAGTTTGTAGTGGCTGACTTTTGTAGTTTGTAGTGGGGGAAACCAGTCTCCCATTTGCCACGGTACCTCCACTCCTAAATATTCCTGACACTGAAGCTGAGGTTTTAGTGGCAATTAGATTGTGTGTGTGTGTGTGTGTGTTTATGTGTTATTTTCCTTCTGACAGGACTGAGAAGAGTGGAGTGTTTGTCATAGTATGTACCAAAAGTAAAAATACAAAAGATAGACTAACTCAGTGTGTTTTATGAAAATGTTTGTCTTTCATCTGGTCTAATTTTTCCAGTTAGATTTCTTGCTATTTGGTGTCTTTTAACAAATGAGTTTATAACCTTTGCCTAGGTTATCCAGAATGAGCCTTAATTATCAGCACTGAAGAAAATCCACAGACTTCCATTTGGTGCATCGTTTACTGGTTATCACCCACATTCTGATATGGGAAAGTTTCCCATAAAAATTAGATGGCAGGGGCTGGAGCAATAGCACAATGGGTAGGGTGTTTGCAAGTGGCAGAACTGGGTTCGATTCCCAGCATCCCATATGGTCCCCTGAGCACCGCCAGGGGTAATTCCTGAGTGCAGAGCCAGGAG
>JAOXYA010036036.1:0-12782 GCA_028565675.1 Sorex palustris
GGGGGGGGGGGGGGGGGGGGGGGGGGGGGGGGAAGGAGCCAGCGGGGAGGCCCAGGAGTTAATGGGCTGGGGAGGGCACATAGGAGAGACAGGTAGAGGAGGAAAGGAAAGGAGAGAGGACAGGAGAGAGATTTTCCACGCAGATTTGCTTGGGGGCCATGGAGGGAGTTCAAGGAATAAGCATATACATGCCTTGGGGTCCAAGTGGGATCCCTGGCATTAAGTGTCCCCCCAAGCAAATCTATGTGCAGTCTTGGCTATGGTGGCCAAGCACAGGGCCATTGGGCCTTGTCTGCTGCCTGAACATCGCAGCAGCAAGT
Organism: Sorex palustris; assembly: GCA_028565675.1. Lineage (NCBI taxonomy): Eukaryota > Metazoa > Chordata > Mammalia > Eulipotyphla > Soricidae > Sorex > Sorex palustris. Next base: position 321 of record JAOXYA010036036.1, read on the forward strand.
GTCCTGATGGTTTTTGCTGAGGCTGTTCCCAGCATCGCAGGGCACGTGGAGAACATCACTGTGGCTGATGCAACCCGGTCCCCAAGCACAGGGCCCCCCACGTCCCTAGAGGGCTTGGGACTTATTCCTAGGAACCAGAGCCTCAACCGGGCGAGTTCCCCTTGGACGGGAGCTTTCCGTGATGTCCTCAGAAAACACGCACTCTTTCCAAACATCCTTTCCAAATACGCGCTCGGTCCGAGCCACCGGGAGTACCAGAATCCCTTCCCAGGAGAAGCACTGCCTCCGCCGGCCAGTGCTCCCAAGAAAGCATGTGCCCAGACTCACAGCGACCTTGTAAGGACACCAGAAAGCAAGTAATAGTGTTTCAAAGCCTGGACAGCAGATTGATAATAAATCACCGTCCGACAAGTAGGGGGTTGACCCACTGGGTCCCTGTGGGAATGGGGACTCCGGGCACAAGTTTATCTGCAGGCTTCGGGTGTGTGCTTTTGTGCTTGGGTCCTGGGCACCCCCCTTTGTCTTCTGCCAGCCCTGAGCTCCAGTGTACCTTCTCCCTGCCCTCTCAGACTTGAGTTGAAGGCGGCCCACGGAGGCTGTACCCCCAGGCTGCTCTGGCAGCTGCAAAACAGCAGAGCGGGCCAGGCCACCGCGGTGAGCAGCGGCCGCTTTCCAAGTGGAAAGTGGTGTGAAGTATGTCGGAATCCGCCTCGGAGTCACGGAACGGGTTTCTTAAATGTCCTTTGCAAACACATACTTTGAAAAAATATTTAAAGGCGGTGGAAATTAATTAGGGCCCCTTTGTGCTGGGATCGCTTCCCGAGAGCTCCTGGATCTGGAAAAGTAAAAATAGAAGCTTCCAGGCTTAAAAAGCTGCACACAAAGATCCTATTTAAGGACCCACCGAGGGACGATGGTCCAAATGCGAAGAAAGAAGCTGATTGTTTCTACTCTGGAGAAAGGATGCTGTGGGGGTCCCCACCTCTGGGCCTCTGGGGCAGGAGGAAAGGCCTCCACAAGCCAGGCCTGCATGTCCCCTCAGATAATCTTTCCTTTTGTCCTGGGTGTTGCAGAGGCAAGGACAGGGCGCAGGGAAAGAAGAGCAGAGAAGGGCTGGAGGGATAGATAGCACGGCGGGTAGGGCGTTGGCCTTGCACGCAGCTGACCTGGGTTCGATTCCCAGCATCCCATATGGTTCCCCCGAGTACCACCAGGAGTAATTAATGAGTGCAGAGTCAGAAGTAATCTCTGTGTATCGCCGGTTGTGATCCCCCCCAAAAAAAGGGGGGGAGCAGAGAAGCAAGAGCACCCAGGAGGGCTCGGGAAGCTCTTCTGCCAACTGACCCATAACTGACCCATGCTACCTTCTAGACAGATTCTCCTGTGAGGCCAGAGTGATAGCACAGTGGGGAGGGCTCCGGCCTTGCATGAGGCTGACCCGGGGTCCATTCCCGGCATCCCATATGGTCCCCCAAGCCTGCCAGGAGTGATCCTTGAGCACAGAGCCGGGAGTAACTCCTGAGCATCACTGGGTGTGGCTCCAAAACCAAAGAAATAAAGGAACAAATAGATTCTCCCAACCCCCTGACACTTACCCCTAGAAGGTGAGGAAGGCCTCCTAGTGTGAAGGTTGGGTGAGAATAGGATCGCAGGACAGAGCTGCTGGCAGCCGCAGGGCCCGAGGCTCCCTGTGTGCTCCCCTGCCTTCCAGGCTCAGGTTTGTAGCAGCCCATGACCAAGGGGGAGCACTTGGGATCCAGTTGGCACCCCGGAAGGGCTCAGGCCTCACATTCCAGGTCTCAACTTCTGCTATCTACAACATCCACTCCTCCTCTCACCTTCAGGCCTGAACTAGACCCGCACCCCACCCTCCACCCCTCACACACCTTGTCAGGAAGCTGGAAGGAGATGGGTCTGGGGACCCCGCGCAAGCTGGCTCGGTGTGGGGGAGAAGGTTCCTGGAACAGGCGAGGAAGATGGGGCAGGGCAAGGTAGCAGTGGGACCAGCTCCAGACCAAGAGAACCCAGGGGCTCTGTGTCCCAGGAGAGATGTGTCACCCGCCCCCACCCCCACCCTAGCCTCAGTGACTGCATCTGTCTAAGGGGAATCATGTCCACTGGTGACATCCCAGTTCACAGCTCTACATAGAAAACATTGATTGTGTTCCACGTAGAGAACACAGATTGCAACAGATTCAGGTTGGGTGATATAAGATCTCCCAGACCTGAGTCTCTAAAGCATCCATATCACTGCAGTACCTCCTGGGATAGAGAGAAGCTCTCACTGTGGAAGGGATGGGGCGAGGAGGGAGAGGGTCTGGGGGTCTAGGAGGGAGGGGTCCTGGAGGCCTGGGGGCTGGGAAGGAGGGGACCTGGGGGCCTGGGAGGGTGGAGGTTTGAGAGGGCAGAAGCCTGGGTCCCTGCCAAGTGACACCAAGCAGAGACATCCATGGTGGGAGGAGTCCCGGATCCTTGGCTCTGACAGTCTTAGGTGGTCTGTATACAGGCTGATCAGCTCCCAGCAGAGAGAGCCCCTGAGAACGGTCCCTGGGACCTATGGGATCTTGTCTGTGGGAAGATGCTTGTCCCACGCGGCTGGCTGCTCTCAACCCTGGAACGGTGCAGTGATGGCACGGGTACAGATTTCAAATGCAAAGCACTTGACCCCAAAGACTTCTGGGATTTTGTTTGGGGGCCACACCCAGCGATGCTTAGGGTTTGTTTACTCCTGGCTCTGTGCTCAGGAATTACTTCTGGCTGTGCTCAGGGGGCCCTGTGGGGTGCCGGGGATCGAACCCAGGTAGGTCGCGTTGGGACCTTGGAGCTCACATCCTGACCACGTGCACTGAGAGGCAGCTCTGCTCAGAGTGGCTGAGTGCTGCGTGTAAGAGGCGATCTGTTGGGTCTTTCAGCGGGGCTCTCTGATGGGTCACTGATCTGAGCGATTTGATTGGCTGCTTTCTGGTTCTGCTAATATCAGTCACAGCCAATCAGCTAGCAGGGCTGGGTTATGTGTCCGTATAAGCGCAGGCCCGCAGTGCTGGGATTGTGTCCCTGGGAGCCAAAGTCACTGAGCGAGGTGGCTGCCGGAGGGAGCTTCAGGGTCCCTCCGGGGAAAGAGGCTGCTGTAGGCCTCCTGCAAGAAGCAAATACAGAGCTTTAACACTAAAGACATCCAGTAGTTGGCACGGTCTTCTTACTCACCATCCGGGAGCACCGGGAAGCCGTATTTAGTGCCCAGCTCAGAGTAAAAAGGGGTTCCTGTTTCCCCTGGCCAGTGGTCAGGAGATGTTCCACCTTAAAGCACCTTAAATTCTCTGTCATTCTGTAAGGGGCTCCTCGACAGTGATATTCTTTACAGTCCTTCCCAGGACAAGGCTGACAAGGCTCAACAATGTTTCCCATCCCGAAAATGTCAAAGAAAGTATCCACCACCCCTGGGGTCGCTGAGTCTTTAGCAAGGCTTGCAGCTTCCAAAGGATTCAGCTAACATCAATTATACCCAGAGCCTTGTGGCAGACCAAAGCAATGTCAGACATTCCTCTTGAAACCCTGCCTGAGTGTGTGTGGGTGCCCTAACCCAGCCTGGCAAAAGAGATAATCAGAGAGCATCAATAGCCCAGGCTAATGCTGTTGTGAAGAGACCCACAGCCCCGAGACGACCCTCTGACACCCACTCGGAGACTCCTTCCTGTCTTACTTTCAGTAAACTTTCTCTTCTTTGCAGCCTCCAATCTCGTGTCTGGGAGCCAATTTTCAGTCATATGGATGAATCTGGGATAGTGCCCACACCGCAGAGACTGACACACACCCTCGGTAACAGGGGCCATCAGCATGGACTTACAGATGACCAGAGTGCTAGCAAATGAAGGAAGTTGCTGCTCAGGTGGGTTTCAGCTCCGTGCTGGATGCTGGGTGAGGAATAGCATCCACTGCATCAGCTCTTGATGATGGAGTGCGCCTCTGGAAGGTGAGGGGAGCCTGTAACTTCCTCTGTCTCTCACCCCCAGGTAGGACTGACCACACACAGAAACAGGCATCACCTGGCTCCAAGCCTCAGTGACAGACCAGCAGTGAACCCGGCCAGATTTACCACCCCTGGAGACTGACAGATAGACTCAGCTCAGAAACTATCCTTGGCTCCAACCCCCCAGGGCTGCTCCCAAACTGATATAGACTCATGCAACACTGACCACAGGCCAACCTTGATACCAACTCCAGACTGACCGACGACACCTGGGCCAGCCTGTCCCTCCAGGTGCATGTCTTGGGAGCTGCCCCGCATCTTCACCAGGCATCCCGGGAACATCAGTGTTCCATGACTGGGGATATCCTCTCTTCCTGATCATGGTCAGTCACATTCCTTCAACTCCCCTGTGGCCTCATCCTGAGAGGCACATCTCCCTGAAGCCTTTACAATGCACCTACCAAATTATTTAACTCAGTCATTTCTGCTTGTATTTTTCTGATTTCTGCTCTCCTACCCTCCATGTTTGACTGGCTGGCCATCCCACTGTTTATTTGTACTCCTGGAAGATCCTCAACATTTACTTTCTAAAAATCCTTATTGGAGAGGTCTTATAACTGGTTACTATTGGCTGAGTCATCAGGGCTGCCACCTTTGGTGACTAAGCGTGGTAGAGTTCTGCGTGGCTTTCCCATAGTGCCTTTTGCAGCCTGGAGATAAGTTTTGTGTGTTGGATGGGCATCTAGAGTTGGAATGTTGGTGTATTCTCCCTGTGAGATACGAGGAAGTGAAGAAATGCATGGCTGCATTTGTGGCCACATGCTTCAGTGGCTCCTGACTGACCTGGGGTGAAATGATGCAGTTCTGAGTGCAGCTTCTGATCTGTGGACTTAAGGAACCAGGGGTGGGACCTTTTAGGCAACTTTCAGGAATCTAGCTGGGCTGGCTTTGGGGGCTCCTAACTGACCTGGGGGTAAAAAATATAAAGGCATAACAAAATTCTCTGAAAAGAGGGTGCCCTGGTGTTTGGTGAGCTATGGTTGAACAAGCAGCTACTGTGTGGTGTTGCTTTGCTTGCAGGAGCCTGGCGTGGGTACGGTGCTGGATACATGACTGACACCATGTGTATTCAGCTTAATTAAAGTGTTTGTTAAGAACAACAGTGATGAGGATTTGGCACAGAAGCAGAGACACTGTGTATGGCAGAAAGGCAGGGCAGCAGATGGCAATGCCACACGAGTAACAGAGCTTAGAAGAATGAAGAAGGGTCATCATCTTACTTATTTCCTTTTAAACACCATGGTTTACCAAGCTGTTCACTCTCTCTCCAGCTTCTTGAGCACCATTTTAATGTCCAAGTTTTCTTTTAAATTTTTATAACTCTTGACTTTGTCCATGAGATTGATCCATAAATGCTGGAAGATCATAGCTGGAAGGATCTTCAAATCGTCTCTAGTCCATTTAATAGGTTTAGAGTCAGCAGCCCAGAGAGGGAACAGGCATGGCCAAAACTCACAACTAGTGTGGGGAAAGAGCTGGTGTGGAGCAGGACTCCATTCTAGGCCCTGCCCAGGTGTCTCTCTGTCCCACAGGGCTGCTGTGCTCTGCCTGCATGAACCCCGCTCTCAGCTGCAGCCCCGCCCACACAGTTTAAGCTCAGTACCTCATCACTGGGCTAGGGAGCTTGTGCTGGGCATGCAGGAGGCCTAGGTTTGATCCCTGGTGCCTCGTGGTCCCCTCAGCACCTCTGAGAGTGAACCACTGAGTCAGGAATAGCCTCTGACTCCCCAATCCAATAAATAAACAATAAGACAGACCTGGGGACCGGAGTGATAGCACAGCGGGTAGGGCATTTGCTTTGCATGCTACCGACCTGGATTCGATCCTCAGCATCCCATATGGTCCCCGAAGCACAATTACTCAAGAGCAATTCCTGAGTGAAGAGCCAGGAGTGACCCCTGTGCATCCCCAAGTGTGACCCCAAAACAAACAAACAAACAAACAAAAAGGACAAATCTGGACCAAGACATGGTACAGGTCAGGGCACATGCCAAGCTGACCCCTGTTCCATCCCTGTATCCACATGATCTTCCCAGTAGTCCTGGAAGGCCCTGAGTACTGCTGGCATGACTGGGTAACCCCCACCATTGCAAAGAGCCCCCAGCTTCATACTCTCAAACCCCTACAAGACCCCTTCTCCAGGTGACCAAAAATCACACCGGTCATGACTCTCCAAGGGAAAACTTGGGGAGATGCTCTGAGACACCGTCTCAGGCCTGGCTGCCCCACAGGCCACTCTAATGGAAATTCGGAAAGGAAGGAGAGCTGTGGGCTCTGCTGGAGGTCCCTGAAGGCCACTCTCAGACTTTCCAGGGCCACCAAAACCAGATTCTTACTTGTTCTGCTCCCCAAACTCTTCCTAGAACACTAGCAGGTCATTTTAGGGGGACCTGGGCCCGGTGGGGACAGTGTGTCCCAGGACTGGCAGGATGGTCCAGCAGCAGGAAGTCTCTCCAGGCCTCTTATCATGGGACAGGCATAGGGGAATCACATGACGTGCCATCAAGCCGTTATGGGTATTTGGAAAGTGTAATTTCTCTTTATGACAAGAGACCTTGATAGGGAATGGACCAGAAGGAAGCCTGGAGCTTGGGAAAAGTTCTCTGCCAAATTCCCACAGCAAATACACTCAACCAGAAATTTTGTGTGGTGGTCGGGGGGTGATCCAGAGGGCCCCACCACCACTGCAACAGAATCCAAAAAGGGATGGGAAAGGAGACAGCAGGTGACTTTTCTTGCATATGTGAGACCCGGGTTCAGTTCCCGACACTGCAAAAATCGCACTATAGCACTGCCCTCCCATTGTTCATTGATTTGCTCAAGCAGGCACCGGTAACGTCTCCATTGTGAGACTTGTTGTTACTGTTTTTGGCATATTGAATACGTCATAGGGAGCTTGCCAGGCTTTGCCATGTGGGTGGGATACTCTCGGTAGTTTGCCAGGCTCTCTGAGAGGAACGAAGGAATTGAACCCGGGTCGGCCATGTGCAAAACAAACGCCCTACCTGCTGTGCTATCGCTCCAGCCCACTGCAAAAAATAATTGTTTTTAAATTTAGATACATTTTTTTTCTGCATACCAAGAGCCTGATCACCTGCAAATCATCTACAAAGTCTGATTTTCCCATCAAAGAACCAGTCCCACGCTGTGGGGAGCAGGACACAGATATCAGTGACCTTCTGCCCACCCAGGGACTCGGCCTGGACAATACCAGCCCTCTGCCACTCTCCACAGACCAGGCTTCTAGAACAGTGATCAGAGGGAGAGTGGGGGCTGCTTGGCGGTGTCTGCAGGCTACGTACCCCCAGGCTGTGATATTTAAGTGGGGGAAAGGGAGTGCTGGGCTGCTGGCTTGGCACACTCCTGTGCTCCTACACTTTGGCTACTGCAGGATCAGAATGTTCCAGAACACCAGCTTTATACCTGTCTTCTTGCATGGGCTTTGGGTTCCAGCCCCTCCTGCCTTCTCAGGATGGGATCTTATGAGCCCCGGATTCCGTTCCCCACCTCTCCTTCTTGTTCTGTTGGGATGCAGAACGCTCACATTCTCGTCTCAGACAGGGACAAGCTTCCCTCCTTCTCTGCCCATATGAGCTGCCTCCTCACACCTCACTCAGTGGCAGGAACACAGACACACTCATATACTAACACACACTCAGACACACATATTCACAAACACACTAACTCACACACAGTCACAAACGCATTCACACACTCATACACTAACTCACACATTCACACACACATTCACAAGCACACACTAGCTCACACAGTCACACACTCACACACACAAAAACACATTCACACACTCACATACACTCATACACTAACTCACATGTTCACACACTCACACACATATTCACACACTCACATGCCCACACACACTCACACACATACATTCACACATATGCTCACACACTCAAACGCATTCACACACACACTCTGGCCTGCTCCCCACAGCAGTCTGGCTTGGTCTCCCACCTCTTTTTTGGTTTTGGACCACTCCTGGCTGTCTCAGGGCTTACTCCGGGCTCTGCACTCAGGAATCACTCCTGGCGAGCTCAGGGGAATCATATGAGATGCCAGTGATCAAACCCAGGTCACCTAGTGCAAGACACATGCCCTCCTCGCTGTGCTGTATGTATGGCCCAATTCCCCTCCTACATTTCTTTATATCCTGTTTATGAGAGATTTGCCTTGCACGTGGCTGACCTGGGTTCGATTCCTCCGCCCCTCTCAGATAGCCCGGCAAGCTACTGAGAGTATCTCTCCCACACTGGAAAGCCTGGCAAGCTCCCCGTGATGTATTCGATATGCCAAAAAAAATAACAACAAATCTCAAAAATTGTTGTGAGACGTTACTGATGGCCGCTCGAGCAAATTGATGAACAACAGGAGGACAGTGCTACAGTGCTACAGTGCTTTTTTAGGTCACATCTGGCCATGCACAGACGTTACTCTTGGCTTTGCACTCAGGAATCACTCCTGGCAGGGGGAGAGGGGACCATATGGGATGCTGGGAATCGAACCCAGGTCGACTGCGTGCAAGGCAAATGCCCTCCCCACTGTGCTATAGCTCCAGCCCAAGTGAGATCACTCTGTGTCTGTCCCTCTCCTTTTGACTGACTTCACTCACGTGAGGCTCTTCAGACCCATCCACAGAGCAGCAAATTGCATGATTCCATCTTTTCTTAGTGCCAAGTAGTATTCCACTGTGTAGATGCACCAAGATTTCTTTATCCAGTGCTCTCTTTTTGGGCACTCGGGTTGTTTCCAGATTTTGGCTATCATGAATAGTGCTGCAAAGAACATAGGAGTGCAGATGGCTTTTCTGAATAGAGAATTGTGACCCTTGCACCCCCATTTTCCTCACCAATCCTTTCACTTGAATTAGTCAATATAGTGCACAACACTGTTGTTCTTAGTTCCCTAGGACTCTTCCTACAAACAAAAAACAGCCATCTTTTAGAGATGAGCCTAAATGTCTCCTCCCCCAGGAAGCCTTCCCTGATAAACATCTGGGTTAGATATCTATAGGCTTTTACTACACTCCTGTAGCAATGCACCAGGGACCAGATGTCTTTATAGAACAGAAATGCAGTCTCTTCTCGGTATGGTGCTGCCAGAAGGTAAATCTTTACCTGTGAGGCAAGTGCATCAGCAGCCTGATGGTGCCTTCAGACTTCTGGATACCCCAAAATTGCTGCTGTGCCTTTGTCCAGATCCCAACAACTTGTGGAAGACACACTCACAAACCATCTCCAGCTCAGCTATATAATTGGAGGCAAAGCCTCTCTGGTTCCTGATCGAAGCACGGCCATGATCCCAGAGACTCAGAGACAAATCTCAAAACCCAGCAGCTTTAAAATGGCAGAAATGCGTCTGGTCCCCAAGTAGGTTACCGGCGCCGGGCCAGCTCAGGGGCGAAAGGGCACTGTCCTTCTGCCTGCTCCCCCTTGGTGGCTCAGTGGCCACCATCCTCCAGAGGCCATTGGACAGTCAGGTTTGGGCTCACAATGACGAGACACACGGGGCCTCACAGGATGGGGCTGGAACCGGACCTTTCCTCCCCGCCCCAGTGAGACCCTGAGTCACCACCCACAAATGACCTCTCTGGCTCCTGATCAAGCTGCTTAATGGCCATGATCCAAGAGACTCAGAAAAAAATCTCGGAACCCAGCAGCTTTGGCAGAAATGAGTCTGGTGCCTGCAGTAGGTTACTGGCGCCGGGCCACCCCAGGTGGGAACAGGTTTCATGCCTTGGCCTGTTTCCCCTGGTGGCTTGGTAGCCACCATCCCCCAGAGGCCATTGGACAGTCAGGTTTGGGCCCACAGTGACGAGACACGTGGGGCCTCATGGGATGGGGGTGTAGCTGGCCCTTTCCTCTCCACCCCAATGAGACCCTGAGTTGCCACCCACGAATGTCCTCTCTGACTCCTGTTCAAGCTGCTTACCGTCCATGATCCCAGAGACTCAAGAACAAATCTCGGAACCTAGCAGGTTTTGGCAGAAATTTCTCCAGATTTAATTGCTCAAGTTTCGGAATTCCAAAATCTCATGGCCACTACAGCAGCCACATGACATCATATGTTATTCATAACCAGCAATAGAAAACAAATTGTCTACAGTTACCTTTTTGGCAGATCTGAGTGTTGGGGTAAAATCCCAAATAATAAATGGTGGGTCTGGTGTCGAAATATTGAATGTGATCAAAGTAGAGAGAAAGTAATGTGAAAGTCATCTGCTCCACAGGTAGGGGGAGGGTGTGGGATGAGGGTTATCCTGGGGTTTTTGGTAATGGAAAATGGGCACTGGTGAAGGGATGGGTGTTTCATCATTGTGTGACCTAGACTTAAACCCAAAAGCTTTGTAACTGCTTTCACAGTGATTCAATAAATAAATTTATAAAAAGAAAAAAAAAGAAAGAAATGCAATCTCTTCTGGTTCTGGAAGCTTGAAAAACAGATGAATGTTAGCAGGGCCATGTTCTCTGGGGGGCTTCAGGGCAGAGTAGAGTCTCCGATTCTTGTGTGGCTGTGAGTTCTCAGTGGGAGCACCACACACTGAGCCTCCTTCCTCCCTGGCTGTGAGGGAGCACCACATGCTGCGTCTCCTTCCTCCCTGGCTCTGAGGGAGCACCATGCACTGCACTTTTGTCCTCCCTCTCTTTCTCCCTGAGTGTCCTTCTCCTTCGGGAGCGGGCCTGACTCACACTCTTATTTGGCTTGGTCATGCCTACAGAGACCCTGTTTCCAAGGAAGGTTCCATCCACCATTACCGGGGCTGGAATCTTGACCTATTCGGGGAGGGGGCACCTGAACCCACATCAGTGCCTGTCGCATGCTCTCCAGAACAGCGGTGCTTGTCCACTGTATGGCGTTGCTGGCTGCCACCCACTTCACTCACCTGTGCCCACGGGGCCTGACTCGGGTGGGGGCTTGACCCTAGATGGACAAATGCTGAGGCCCCACAGTGGTGTGGCCCTCGCTGACTCTCCTGCTTGGTGGTCAGCCCCGCCTGTTTGCTGCTGCCAGGTGCTGTGTGTTTAGTGCCCATGGGAACTCGGTCTGAAGGGCAGGACAGGAGCCATTACAAAGCCACTTCTGTGCCCTGACACCAACTCTGGGCACAGTGACAAGCAGCAGAGGTTACGGAGCTTGGCTCCACTGGCTCCTGTCCACACCAGCCCTCCTGCGTTCCCGGGAGACCACAGCAGCCAGAACTGTGGTATAACTGCAGAGGGACACAACACCCAGAGAGGAAGGGGGGGGCACGCCATGCCCCGTCGCCCCCAAAGAGCCACCACACTCCCCTCTGAGAGCCTCCTCGCCCCATCAGAGGATTGCGTGGACAGAAGCCCGTCCCTTTGACCCGTCCATTTCATTAGGAGCCTGAGTGACATCAGGGGCGTGAGAGGGAGAGAAGCCCCGCCACCCGCTAACTCCCCAGCTAGCTTTGCAGGGGGGCGTGCAGGGGCCTTTCATGTGCCGTCAGTGTCTCCGGAGAGAACGAGAGCTGGTCTAGAAAAGTCCATTGTCCCCACTGGGTGCGGGATCGCGGGGCATGGTCAGCACTGAATCTGGATGAAGAAAAGAGATCCTAGGAACCTCTAGCCAAGGCAGACGGCCTGCAGGCACAAGCCCTGAACACTGGCCGCCCCAAGGCCTGACATCTTGGTCCATTGGCCCTGAAGTCCCGTGAGGCGGGGACCGTGCCCAGAACCTCAGGGGCAGAAGGCAAAAGGGCACTGTCGTGCCAGGGGCCTGAGTCTCTGCCCCCCCCCCCCCCGCCCCACTGCCTCCTGCCTATTCACTGTGCAGGCCTGGAGGCTTCTAAGAGGCGGGAGGAGGCGCCGGGTGCTTGGTGGGGGCCTCCTGGACCTTGCACTGCTGCCAAGCAGCTCCGGCCTGCAAATCTCATCACCCTGAGACACCATCTGGCTGCCCCCAACCTGCAAGCCTTCTTGATGAAACAACCTGTTAAGAATCAAGAATTTGCTGGCTAGGGCTGCAGTGCAGAACCTGGCGGGGAAGGAATTTGGGGGGATGGCAAGGCGACTGAAGACAAACACATGAGGGGAGGTGGGGAAGAGTAAGGAGGGACAAAGGAACCCCTGGGATGAGCCTAACTTCTCCCTGGGAAGAGAAATGAGACAGTTCTGTGGGCAGCCTGCAGAAAGGGCTCCCCTTGGGTGCCGCTCACAGGTAAGGCTCTGTCCCTCTTGGACCCTCCACATCCTCCCTGGGAAAATGAAGCCAACCTTAGTGAGAGGGTGCTTTGTAGGCATTGGAACATTCTAGAACTGTCACAGACTGCCTCAGGGGTGGTGGGAACCTGTGAGAGCATGGCCTGTGTGTGTCAGCAGGCAGACCACATGGGCTCGTGTGTGTGTGTGTGTGTGTGTGTGTGTGTGTGTGTGTGTGTGTGAGAGAGA
>JAOXYA010036050.1:0-12781 GCA_028565675.1 Sorex palustris
GTCTCCAATGGAGACGTTACTGGGCCCGCTCAAGCAAATCGACGATCAACGGGAGGGCCTTTACCTTTACCTTTTTAGGGCTGGAGCAATAGCACAGCGGGTAGGGCATTTGCCTTGCATGCAGCCAACTTGGGTTCAATTCCTCCGTCCCTCTTGGAGAGCCCGGCAAGCTATCAAGACTGTCCCACTCGCACGGTAGAGTCTGGCAAGCTACCCGTAGCATATTCAATATGCCAAAAACAGTAACAACAAGTCTCACATTGGAGACGTTACTGGTGTCCGCTTGAGCAAATTGATGAACAATGGGAGGACAGTGCTACAGTGCTACCTTATATGAATATTGTTAATATTCACATAAATACTATATGTTATATATGTTATATCATTGGGGCCAGAGCAATAGTACAGCAGGTAGGGCATTTACCTTGCACACAGCTGACTTGGGTTCGATCCCCAGCATCCCATATGGTCCCCCAAGCACCACCAGGAATAATTCCTGAGTACAGAGCCAGGAGTAACTCCTCTGCATCGCTGGGTTAAAAAAGACACATATGTGTGTGTGTGTGTGTATGTGTTTATATATCATATACATCATATATATGATAGTCTACATATCTACACTGGGGCTTGGCCAGGAGCAGTAGTTTAGCAGGGTACATGTACACGTAGCCACCTGAGCTCTTTTCCTCTCTGCAGATTCTATGTTCACAGGTTCAAACCAAACTGAGTGTTGCAGGGATCAAATATGTAGATGAGGAACCTGCAGATCTGGGGAGGTTGGGGGAGAGAGGATAACCAGGAGTGACTTGAACATCTTTGTATTTTGGTATTCAAAGTGGGGGATCAAGACCCCTGAATCCAATCCCCGCCCGACCCCAAGAGACAACTGCAATAGTGTGTGATCTGAAGACCAAAGTTACACTCATTCGTGTTTATTTTTCTGTGTGTGAGTGTGTGTGTGTGTGTGTGTGTGTGTGTGTGTGTGTGTGTTGTTTTGTAGCCATGCCTGGCTGTTCTCAGGGCTGACTCCTGGCTCTCCGCTCAGGGAACACTCCTAGCAGGGCTCGTGGGGCCTTAAGGGATGCCAGGCTTCAAATACACCTCGACCTCATGCCAGGCAAACACCCACTGTCTGATTAGCCCTACCTGCACCTTTAAACCACACAAGAACCAGGCCCACTGCCTCCCTGCCCCAGGTTGTTCAGGGCTTAGCACTAAACTTGAATTTAGAAGTCGTCATAGACTTAGAGAAAATGTACAAGTCGGGTGGCGTTCTGATGCCTCATGACCAATTTCCCTGTTTTATAAAAGATGTTTGTCACTTAACTCTGTCATAGCTAAGAAGCCCCTGGCACTGGTTCTGAGAGATCTGCCACACACCACCTTTTTCTGCCCACGATGCCTGTGTTTTTAGGGACCATGAGTCCAGCGATGCTGTTTCACCCACAAGTTCTCAAACTCTTGGTTACTCTTCTAGGCCTCTCCCCCTCCATGTCCCCACCCCCTTTCTCTCAGGACAGCCCAGGAACTCTAGATCTTCCCATTTCCTAACTCAGGGAATCAGCAATAATCAGCTCTGCCCCTCCATGGCTCCCCCGATCTCCTCCTCCTCCAGGTTTCTGGGACAAGCCTGCCCTTGGCAGCACTGAGATTCACGAGCAAGCAGCTGTGTTGTAAACAGCACTTCCCATCCCTACTGGCAGCACGGAGTCACGTGATGTCAAGTCATTCACATCCCACTTTCCCTTAAGGGAGTCTATTCCGTAATGAATATTTATTTTTCTACGGGTAAGGTGGAACATCCTTATCTGTACTGTCTCACCACATTCATCACAGACGCTGCAGAGCATCCTGTTATAGGATGTCCTCTCACTGGGTGTCCCATGAATGCCCACCCACACTTAGGGGGCAATTGCAATTAATGCTTCCGAACATAGGAATCACCATAAAAATGGACTTACTGCACAAACACTATGACGAGGCCAGGGGGACCCCGCTGTAGCGATAGGGCCAAACTGCCGTTCCACAAGAGTGTTCTGGGGCGTGTTCACAGGAGAGCTGTTTTTGGGGTCCTCTCACTGTGCTGCCTCCCCAAGGGCAAGGCCTGGTCGCGTTCGGAGGAGGGACACCCTCAAGCTGATTTCCCCAACAGGCTCCTTCTCCCCTACCTATCCCCCACGGCTGGCTTGTGCATCTGAGACGCATCTCTTCACTTGTGGGTTTTGTTTTCTGCTTTCAGAGAGATGCGTTGATCATCCCGGTTGTGGGATTCATAGATCACAACTTCCAAGCACAGCCCAACCCTGAGGAAGTCCAAGAAGTATTCCTTGCGCCTCTGGAGTATTTCCTGCACCCTGTTGTCTACCACCAGGAGCGCATCCTCAAGAATGACCTTCCTGCAATCATCCACTGCTTTGAGTACACCAGCCCTGAAAATGGGGCGACCTACCACATCCGGGGAATAACTGCAAGAGCTGCCCTGCTCGTTGCCTTGATTATTTTGGAGGGGAAACCCACCTTTGAGGTTGAGTTTAATCTCAGCAACCTCAGGTCATCCTCCGAAGAGCTCTTCCTGATGCACCACAAACACGCTATAAGCAAGTTATGATTCTTGAGACCAGCACCCAGATACTGTCTCGGAAATAGGGTTTTGTGTCTGCTCATGCACAGAACTGCCATGCCAGCTGTTGAAATTTGACGGGTGTGAAGGGCTGGGAGTAATATAGTCTAGCAGGTAGGGCTTTTGCCTTGCACAGGGCCAACGCGGGTTTGATCCCAGCATCCCAGATGGTCCTCCAAGCACTACCAGGCGTAATTCTTGAGTGCGGAGCTGGGAGTAACCCCTGAGCATTGCTGGGTGTAACCTCCAAAAAAAGAAAAGGAGGAAGAAAGAGAGGGAGGAAAGAAGGAAGGAATAAAAGGAAGGAAGGAAGGAAGGAAGGAAGGAAGGAAGGAAGGAAGGAAGGAAGGAAGGAAAATTTGACAGGTGTGATATTTCTCTGCCATTTGAAGGGTAACAAATCTTGCTTTTATACTCACTTCCTCATCCCCAGTTGACCTTTGTTATCTGAAAAAACTTTCACAAGTGGGGAAACTGTTTAAAGTGTGGCGTAATGTCACCCACAATATGGTAACTATTTTCCTTACCCATGTAAGATAAAAACTAAATGGCACAAAATAGGCACTTAATAAATATTTATTGAACATATGACCATGTGATGCACGGATCCTATTTGTAAGAGTTTTGGGGCCACAGCTAGCAATGCTCAGGACCTGCTCATGGTCCTGCACTCAGGGGGCACTTCTGGCAGTGCTCAGAGGGCCCTCAAAGGTGATGGGGATGGAATGCATGTCAGCTGCAAACAAGGCAAGAGCCCTACCCACTGCACAATCTCCCCGGCCCCAATAGTAGCATTTCCTTCCCTGTTAATCCCTGTGACTGACACCCATTGGCCGTCGGAACCTGTTATCATAGGAGAGTCTGTCTAAAGTACAACATTACAGGCACACGACCATGAGTTTGATCCCTGGAGCCTCCCACATGTGCTGTATGGGATTCCAGAAGCTCTGCAGTGTGTGCCCCCCCCCGCCCCCCCAGCTCTAGGAGTGATTTCTGGATGTGCCACAGCCCGGTGTGTGTCAGCTCCACAGCTACAATTCCTGGAACTGAAAAAATGCATGAGGTCCGGAGAGGTGGCTCTGTGGGCGTATGTGCATGCTGGAGGCCCACGACTCATCCTCAGGGCTGGGTGTGACTCCTAACATCGCCAAGTGTGGCCCCCAAGCTAAATAAGGATGAGCGTATCCTCCAGGAGTGCACCCCTTCCCTCCAGCGAGGCGCCCAGTGCAGAGTGTAACCGACAGTTCCTGTGGCCCCATGGAGGGAAGTGGGGGGGGGGAGTAAAGAATGAAATGAAATGATGTTTCTAGAAATCCTCTCTACCGTGTGCAGTAAGGCTGAGGCTGCGTCTCATGCTATCCCGTCAGGCATATCTTCCCAGGACCCTCTGTAGCTACTTGTGGCTCTGGAACTTGGCTTAGACCCAACGCCGTTGACCTCGGGGGCTGAGAGATCAGCTACTTCTGGGATGCTCCCCAGCCTTGAGCATTTCTCTGCACCCCAGCCCTGGCCATTGAGATGGAAATGATCCCTGTGGTTAACAGAACAGATGCCCGAGTGATGCTCCTGATGCTTTGGGGACCAGAGCAAGCTGTCAGGCTGCACTGTTAGTGCCACTGCCTCCCAGGGGAAGAAAGCGTTGTCAGCTCTCCGCCACCCGCAAGCCGAGCTCTAACCTTAAGTGATAGACCCAAAGGCTTGACGATGGCTGAGTTGGGTGGATATTTACCCAAACCAGAGGTGCCACCAGCAGCTGGCATTGGTGGCGCACTGACACTTACCCCACAGGTTCTGAGACAGGCAGCGAATTCGGGGTGTCAGTGGGGCTTGGCTGCCATCAGCCAGAGCAGATCAAAGGAAGGGCTACGAGAGTCCTGATGCCTAGGAGTCAGGAGAGAGAAAACGATGAGGAGAGCTGAAATAGCACCAATTTAAGTCCGAGCTTCAGATCTAAAGTCAAAACGACGAGGGACCTGAGGCACGTGCCTTGGGAGCTGGCAGTCTGTGTGGGTGCATCCCCAGCCATCCGACATTACAGTTAGCAGGGATATCTTTTTACGGTTGTATTAACCACCCTGCATGCAAGAGGGGCCATAAGCATGGCCAGATCATGGTGTAAGGGAAGAGTTTCTATCTTACTGAGTGTTATTAGTTTCCACAAATACCTGGGTCACTGCCTGAGTGTGTGTGGTCTAGCCAAGGTTACTGCATGTGTGTGTGTGTAGCCTGGGTCACTGCATGTGTGCATATATTTGCTGAGTTTGCATGGTTTTCTATCTCCTCAAATCCAGTGCCTGTGGCTCTGGGCACCCCAACAGCTGAACTTTCTCTTGGCAGTCTAGTCGGGTAAGCAGAGGACTCAAGGGTCTGAGCCTCCAGGCAGGAGCCCTCGCTGGGACTCCCAGCACCTGTGTATTTGCTTACACAGAGCTATTACTTTTTCTCTCTAGGCCTGCCTTCTCTGCTGTAATACGGGGGACACCAGCTCCTGTTGTAGAGCTGATGTAGAGATGCAAAAGGCAAAGACGCCGAGAGAGAGTACAGCAGGTAAGGCACCTGCTGTGCAGGCAGCTGACCCCAGTTCAGTCCCCAGCATCACATGATCCCCCTGGGAACCCCCTCCGACTGCTCCTCAGCACAGAGCCAAGAATGCCCCTGAACACCTGGTGTGGCTCAACTGCCCTCCTGCCCACCCCTCACAATAAAACTTAAACATTTTAAAGGTGTTCAGACATGGAACCCTTCTCTTAAAACAGACCTCGACGCCTAAAATAATGCCTAGGAAATTGCAAGAGCTTGATGATTTATTAGTAGTCAGGGCGTGACTGTGACCATGACATGCTAGCATAGTAAGCACCGTTATTTCTCTAGCCCAGAACATTTTCCTATACTGGAGGTTCTAGAACATTTTCCCAACACACACTCGGGTAATTTTTACCCATGGCACATGAAGGCCCAAAGAAATAGCAGACGTTCTCTGTTATGTTGTTTTTCTATTCAGACAATGCAACACTGTGGATATCCTACTCACCAGGAAGCTATTGAGCACATCCTATATTTTCGACAGCTTTTATGGCAATCATACCTAAGTGCAGTTGCTTACCAAAGGGATGCATGTGCCTGCTGGGCCTGGCGTGAAAGGAATGTTGAGATGTAGCCATGTGGAACACCTGGACAGGAGGAGCTCTGAGTCAGCAGAGACCCAGGGGAGATATTGCAGAGCACAGGGCAGTGAGGAGATGGACCCTGAAGGGCCAGGGGAAGAAGGGGGCTGATGGGGGCTGATGTATATCCCCTGGCCCGTCACTTACTTTCATTTAACCCACATTCCCTTTCTCTAAAGAGAATTCCTGTAGGATTCCTATTTATTTGATCAGATGATTTAGAGATCAGACAAGTCATGCATTTGCCTCTGGTCACACAGTTCAAAGAGAGTGTGGTCAACATCCTGCACCCAACATCCACCATCCAACATCCATAATCCCACCATCAAGCAATCCAACATACAATATCCATACATACAATATACAGCATCTCCATCCAGCCATCCAATATCCAACATCCAGACTTCCAATATCCAACATTCAATATTCAACAGCCATCCATCCAACCATCCAACATCCAATATCCATGCATCCAATATTTAAAATACAACATTAACCATCCAGTATTCAACATCCCGTCATCCAACATTCAACATTCTATCATCTAACCATTCCAATATCCAATATCCAGGCATCCAATATTCAAAATGCAGCCTTCTAATAGCCAACATCCAGTATCCAACGTTCAACATCCAATTTAGAAACTACAACTACAACTGGTCTCCTTAGAAATTCTAAAGCTAAGAATTTCCTTTCGTTTTGGTTTTTTTATTTGGGGACCACTTTCTGCAGTGCATAGGAACTATTCCTGGCTCTGCTCTGGACAGATCCCCGACCCCTGACAGTGCTCAGGGGGACCATATCTATTGCCAGGGCTTTGAACCAGGGTTGTCCATATCCAAGGCAAGCACTATAACTTCTGAACTACCCCATTTGACCCAAAACCAAGACCCTTGACTCCTGCACCCACTTGCTCCAAGATGAGATTCAGATTGTGGGACAGACAAGAGAAGGCTAGGGATGTTTCTCTTACATGCCTGCATGTAAGGGGAAGCAATACCAACTCCAAGCATTCATGCATCCAATCAACTGGAACTGATTTTTGACTTCGTCCTGCTCTTCAGCATATTTTATGGCATCACTCACAGGGAAATGAGCAATGAGCTGGGAGGGTTCCCACTATGACAGAGCAGGTCATTTAGTAAACCCAAGAGCTGGTATACTTGCTCAATGAAAAGTGCAGTTTCCTTGCCAGCTCTGCAGTTAAAGAACAGAGATGGGAAACATTCCTCCACCATTAGACAAATGACTGAGGCCCAGTCAAGTCCTTCTCTTGTCTCCAGCTGGTTTCTTTCCAAAGAATAAAAAGTAAAGCTGGGGCCAGAGACATAGCATAGAAGGTAGGGCATTTGCCTTGCACGCATCTGACCTGATTCAATTCCTGGTACCACATGCAGTTCCCTGAGCCCTACCAACAGTAACCCCTGAGCACAGGACCAAGAGTAAACCTTGATCACAGTCAGGTGTGCTCCTTGCCCCCAAAATAACCAACAAAAAACACTCAAGATTTAGAAAACATCATTGGATCTCTCCCTCACCCACTCAGTTGTCTTGGAAGTATTCGATTTCAGAGTCCCTCACCCCCATCTCTGTGGGTATTCTTTGCTTTCTGTCTTTCACCCATAAGCCAACATGTGTGTCATCCTGCTGCAGAGCTCTACCCAGATTCTGAGACACATGCACACGCGCGCGCGCGCACACACACACACACAGACACACAAACACACCAGCCACCACACTTTAAGGCACAGATGCAGTTTTATTTCACTGTTTTATTGTGCTCATCTTAGAGCTTATTCCAGCTGTTCCTTAAGAGGCTCGCCTCTTGAGACCTTCAGTCTCACACCCTCATCCCCCACACCCTGCTTGGCCATGGTGAGTGGTGCAGGAAGAAATGGCTCACTGGAGGCAGGTCTAAATTGGTGATCAGTAATCCATGACCTGTGTGGTCTGTGTAAATAACTGAGCTATGACTATTCACTTTTCCAAAGAATTTGAACTATGCCCATAGATAATATATGCTTGGCCACTGCATTGGTCCCTGTGCATGCTGATGAGTGAGCCCAAGAAGTCAAGGATGAAAGGTTAGTTGGCCAATAATTGGTGAGAATGTGTCTTTGATCTGGATGATTCTTGCCATGTCAGAGACTCCTCCAGAAACAAGTGGAAAAAAACAGAAATAGTTCCTAAAGAAATTTTTTAAATTCTGTTTTTTTAAGGTCTCAGACTCAAGCCCATAAATTCTTATTTTAGATATAGCGTTGGTTTGATATTTCCTTGGCTATAACTTTTCCCGTTTTTCATTTTACTTCTTTCAGCCTTTATTCTTTACTTGATCATGATTGACAATCATATTTCTATATCATACTCTCTCCCTCATTCTCTCTCTCTTTCTCCTCTTTCACATAATACACACACACACACACACACACACACACACACACACTTTGTTTCCCTCTCCTTTTATTTCCTCCGTTAAACTTGGAATATTAATTATGGTGATTTTGTTCTACCTTCTTAATTTATTTTTGTTTCCTTATTAATTCATGAGTATACTGTGCTCTGGGTTTATTTAATCTCCTCCCACCAGCCTGGAGATTTCCTTCTACATCTGCTATATCTCATGGAGCCCCCAAAGAATTCCTGAAGTTGCCCACACTGGTTTTCTGACTAAAAATCAATATAGCCTAAAATAAGACCAAGTGATAAGCTGAAAATCACTTTGCTAGAACAGACCCCATCTCTCTGAATGACCTGTGGCAAAACAGACAGTGCCCCCCCCCAAAAAGGTCTATGTCTGAGTTTAAGCCCCAAGTAACCATGACTGGAACTGTGACCTTGGAAGATGAAATGAAGTCAAATATCTTAAGATGAAATTATCCTGGATCTGGTGATGCTTAAATCTAAGTGTGTCTTTATCCATGAGAGGAAACAGAGACTAAGAGAAGATCTTGTGAAAATGGGCAGAAATTGGAGGGTCACAAGCTAAGAAAAACCCAGAAGTAGCCAGAAGCTTGAAGAATCCAGACCAAGTGCCTTAGAGGGGATGATTATACTCCAAATATTGTCCCTGTATTTTGAACTGCTGGTCACCAAATTATGGGAGAATCTGTTCCTTTTTTTTTTGTAAGCCACCAAGTTCATTGTAAACACACTTTCCCTCACAACCTTTCTCTTCTTTCTTCTTTCTCAGAATGAACATGGGAACTGGGAACTATCTGTTGTTGATAGTCCTGGGATTGACACCCAATCCAAACTCAGTTAATCAGATTTGTCCCCTCAGTAATTCCCTGCAAATTAGCACCCCAGGATACCAACATCTATCAGTCCCCAGGAAACAGTCCCACCTTCCTAATGAAATCCCTTTGGCATGCTTGAGAAAGCTCAGAAGAATTTCAATCAACTTCTACTAATGCACCACAAGTACCGGCTTTGCTTTTCATCTCACCTTCTCATTTTCATTTTGCAGTCTCCTTTATACTAGAAAGACATTTAATTCTATTCATTTTTTTTCTTTTCTGTTTTCGAGACATACCCAGTGGTGCTCAGGACTTTCGGCCCTGTGCTCCTACAGTATTTGCATACCATCGGTGGTGCTGGGGATCAAACACAGGTTGACTGCAGGCAAGGTAAGTGCCATGCTCACTGGACTATCTCTCCAGCCCCATAAATCCATTCTTTCTTAGAATGGCACTTCCCACAGAAAGTATATTCTGGAAGTAATGTGGAATGGTTGGAAAGACTTTGCAGCTAGATACCAAGGTGAGAATTCTGTCCTTATTCCCAGCTTTATGACCCATTGGACAGAGGAGTCATGTGTCCATACATTAGTTTTAAGAAAAACTTGAGAAATGGGCATCTGACTTTTTCCACCTCTGTTGTAAGAGACAGGTCCTGCAGGAAAGGGGGGTGATGGGAAACCCCATGCTGCTCTGCTGAGTGAGAGGTTGAGGGAGATTTATACCTGTGACACCAAGGACCAAGTAGATACATGAGAACTCATGCATTGGTTCAATAAGCAGCAAGTAAAGCAAACTCATCCAATTCTGAATCTGCATTCCTGCTGCTCCTCAAACCTGGACCATCCTTTCTGGTCTCGGGCAGTTGGAGAATACTGAGACATGGCGAGTCCAGGCTGAGTTACACCTGGGCTTCCAGACTTTAATAGGGACTGTTGAAACGGCAACATTTCAGAGATAACTGAACTCAATGAGACCATGTTATGAAAACAAGTTGTGGGGCTGGAGTGATAGAACAGTGAGTAGTACACTTGCCTGGCATGTGGCTTCACGCAAGTTCCATCCCTAGCATTCTCTATGGTGCCCCAAGTACTGCCAGGAGTGATTCCTGAGTGTAGACCCAGTAATAAGACCTGAGCATCTCTGGGTGTGACCGTCAACTCCCCCCAAATGTGCAAACAAAACAAAACAAAAACAAATTCCTCCTCTTTCTTTGCATTTTAGAAAAAGATTAAGTATAAGAACGCCTTACGTGACACATACGGTTTGTGATCTACTATTGGGCATCGACGCTGTTTATTGCCATGGCACAAACATTAGCAAGGTAAGCTTTTCCTCTCTCAGAGTGGCAATTACTGCCCCTGCACACACAAACACTCATAAATCAATTCTTTGTACCTCCCCAGTTTCTGTGCTGTCCCTCCCTTCTGTTGATCGACACTTGAGTGTTCCAAAAAGCTTGACTGTTAGATAATAAATGCTGAGAAGCTTGGGGCAATGCCTTATAGACTTTCCTAGGGGGTGACAGCATTTGATACACAATGGTACCCCATTTCTTTTTCCTTTTTTTTTGAGTGGGGGTACACCCAGCAGTTATCAGCGTATACAACTGGTTCTGTATTCAAGTATAAGCCCTGGTGGTAGTCAGGGAACCATAAGCAGTGCCCGGGATCAAACCAAGGTTAGTCATGTGCAAGGCCAGCACCTTATTCCTATACTGTCTCCCTAGCACCTGCCCCTATTTCTTAGTGCAAACTAACATGTGAGTTAGATCTCACTGCAGATGCAGAAAGAGTCCAGCTCCTAGGCCTGTGAGTCTCACCATTCACTGATCCGAGCTTTCAGCCACCTTAAGAGACAAGTCTTGGGGCTGGAGCAATAGCACAGCGGGTAGGACGTTTGCCTTGCATGCGGCCGACCCAGGTTTGATTCCCAGCATCTCATATGGTCCCCTGAGTACCGCCAGGAGTGATTCCTGAGTGCATGAACCAGGAGTAACTCCTGTGCATTGCCGGGTGTGCCCCAAAAAAGCAAAAAAAAAAAAGACAAGTCTTTCTTCTCTGTTCTCAGTGACTTTCTAAATCCATAGCAGGCAGAGAAGACCGTGCCAGAAAGTCAGGGCATCTCCCCCAATACCAAAGTGGCACTCTTTCCTTTGGCAGAAGGGCTATAGCAGGGCCACTTTCCACACTTAACCAATCATGGATGTGATTTAGTATAAACTTATCTATTCATTTTCCACATTCATTGGGATAACACCTTCCCCCTCACTCCTCCAGCTTTGCTGTTCTAATGAGATGATAAGGTCAAGTCAGAACAGTTCTGTAGCAATACTTAAGGATGTTCTACCAGAGGGAAGAAACACAAATACACCTTAGCGCAAAACACATTTGAGGGGCTAGTGCATTTCTCTTGTAATAGACACATCTGAGAAACAGGAAGAAGCTGAGCAGTAGGATGGAGAGAAGGCATGGATGCTGGGGAGTGGGGTGAGAGGCTGGAGCACATGCTTTGCATCTGGGAGGCAGGATTTGGTCCCTGGCACTTCAGGGTCCCCTGAGCACTGCCAAGAGAGACCCCAAGCACTGCTGGTTGCGTCCCCCCAAATAAGAACAACAACAAAACTGGCCTTGGCTGAGAAGCCGTATCTGAGAAATGAGCAGAGGAAAGACAGGAATGAGCTGCTATCAGGACTCATGCAGGTTGAAGAGAATGTGGTGAAAGAGGTAGGAAGGGAGGAAGCTACCCTGAAGGACGGAGGACAGATGTTAGGAGAGAGTTGGGGAGAGGAACGGCCTTGGAACGCAGCAGGAAGATGTTGGGTCTTCAGCCAGGAGATTGGGGTGGGAGGGCAGGGGGAACGCACGGAACTGCCCATTACGAAGCAGAAACCAATCTCTCTGGTCTGCTGGTCCTGCGTGCAAGCCAGATTTGAGCTGGTTGGTCTGAAACAACCTCTGCTTCTGAAATCTCTCGTTCTGGATGCTCTCCAGACATATTCGAACATACGCAGGTAATTTAAGTCATTTTGCAACATCTAACCAAGGAAAAGAATGTTTTGGCGGGGGGGAAGGGGTCTACTGTTTGAGGCTTATAACACGCAGAGAGCTCACTCTGAAAAATTACCATTTGGGGAGATTAAAGAACAATTCTGACATTCAGAGCGGGGATTTCGGGCAGGCACGTACAAGTCCGGCTCTCTGAGTAGAATTAGACGGGCAGCTACACATTTAACCTTATTAGGGGGTGTAGTGAGGCATTAAGAAAGGGACATTTGGAAGCCAGTCTCCTAAACCCAAGTGCGGGTTGGCTTTGTGTGGTTTGTCTGAATTAATAGGATTTAGCTACAGCGTCGCTGTGACATGATCTGTTTCCTTGACAATGCAATCCTCAGAGGGGCAAAGGCCATCCGGAAAGCAAGGGTCACTTGGTAACACGGTGAGTGAGGGAAAAGACACAGAAATGAATTGGACGTGTGCCTTCATTTTCCCTCACATGGCATACGGAATTAAGAAGGGCCAACCAGCACCCAGAGGACGCAGGACACGAAAGGCGCTGTTATCGTTATCAGGAGAAACATTCATAACAGACATAGAATGACTATACTCGTCTGTGGAATATAAAATAACATAATATGAGACTGACACTCAAAGACAGTAGATACAAGGGCCAGGAATATAGCTCCATAGTTGGAGGCCTGCCTCACAGGCTGGGGGAGAAGGCAGCTGGAATAGGGAAGGGATCACTAAGTCAATGAT
>JAOXYA010036066.1:0-12780 GCA_028565675.1 Sorex palustris
GCAGACTGGAAGAGGGGAGGGGAGGGGAGGGGGAGGGAGAGGGGAGGAGTTGATGGGAGGGAAACTGAGAAAGGTACACTGGTGAAGGGATGGGTGTTGGAATACAGAATGACTAAAACCCAATCATGGGCAACTTTGTAACTGTATCTCACAGTAATTCATTTAAACAAAAAAAGACTTATAAAAATAAACAAATCCCCTTCTCACTCACAAAGGAGTCGCATGTGCATCAGCTGCTCACAGAGATCCCCTGTATTAATATTATCGACACGTGGCAGTGGAGAAGCTATGGTCCAGAGCACGGGCAGTTGTGTGGGGGGAAAGGCAGGGGGCAGAGGTGGTACTTTGTGCCAATACCTTCATACTAGGGAACAGAACGTGCCTAGACACAGGCCGTCCTCAACCAAGTGGCTCCAAGGATCCACTCTGAAGCCCCTGGAAGTGGCACTGTGTCCCGCTGCGTTTATTTAAATTACTGATGTCAGTCAGAGGTTCCCACCCTTGTCTGGCCAAGCAGAGGCAGAGCAGCCCACCGTGGGAACCTGTGCTTCCCGGGGCTCCCTTCCCTTCCCTGACACCAACGGGGATGGGTCGGGATCTAAAAGCACTCAAAGGACACTCAGGCAGCATGTTATTCTCAAAAATGAACCCCAGAGAATTCAAACCTGAAAGGCCAACACTTGCAACATTCCACTGTGTCCAGGCTTTCACAAAGTAGATGACACCCCCCAGGGTTACCACAGAGAGGCCCTGAGCAAATTATTTTTTATGAAAATGGGGTGAGGGCCAAACAAATTTGGAAATCTCTGGACTTAAGCTCAACTCAGTAAATAAACTGGAAGACTAGCCCAGTGACAGGTACAAAAAGCTGATCAAGGGGCTGGAGCAATAGCACAGCAGGTAGGGCGTTTGCCTTGCATGTGGCCGACTGGGTTCGATTCCCAGCATCCCATAGGGTCCCCTGAGCACCACCAGGAGTAATTCCTGAGTGCAGAGCCAGGAGGAACTCCTGAGCATCGCCAGGTGTGACCCAAAAAGCAAAAACAACAACAACAAAAGTTACTGGGATAGTGTTGGTTGTTTCTGAACCATATTCGCACCCCCATTAAGGTGGGGCTGGGGTGGGGGCCGGCATGGCTAACGATCTTCCTGGGGGGACCATCAGCGCCCCCCACTTCAGCCCCCTGAGCTTCAGCAGTGGAGGGGCCTGGTGGGAGAATTCAGGAGCCGTCGGGCTCACGGCCCACCATGGCCTTGTGGACTGTTCGGCTGTCTTCCCAGGAGTGACAGTCACGCTGTCCTGACGGACGGTTGGCGGCATTTAAGCTGCCCCCTGCTGCTCTAGACTAGGCACCTTCCTGCGAAAGGGGTGACCTGCTGATTGTTCTTCAGAGGTGTCTGGAGGTGGTGGAGGGAGGAGACCCCCACGGAAGCACCCCCCTCCCTCCCTGCCACATCTAGGGGTGACAGCCTTGTCATCTCCCCGCTGCCATGTGGCAGCTAGAGAGGAGGTTTCTCTGCCTACCCCCCTCCTCAGCATCCCCCTCACCTCCCGTGGTGCAGGGGTGCCCAGGTGGCCCCCGCCTCCTGCTCCCACCCTGAGCAGGGCAGGGCAGGGCAGAGTTACACAGAGGTCACACAAGGGTGTGTCCCCGCGCCCCCCCGCCCCCCGCCAGGCACCAGCTGGACAGGGATCACTTGGCGCCAGGACCCCAGACACAGTCCTCTGCCCACCCTTAGCAGGCCGTTGGGCTGGAATTTGAAAGTGTGATTGGTGGGGGGCTGGGGCAGACGTGGTGGGGGGGCAGTAAGGGCCTGTGTGTGCTTGTCCTGCATCTGATGGGGCATTTGGTGAAAGCACCCACAGTGTTATTTCCACTCCTCAACCCTAAAAGAGCCCCCCCCCTCCAGTCTCCAGAGCCGTTGGGGCCCAGGAGACACTTTCCCCTACAGCATCCCCAGAGGTCCAAGAGCCCACTTAAATGAGGACCCCCCGGCTGGGCTGGTGCCCCTGAGGGATGATGGTGACGCTCATGCTGCACTGTTCCACAATCCTGGGAGGAAACAGAGGGGTAAACTGAGGCTGGCCTGTGCAGAGACATGTTCTGCAGCCAGCCAGCCAGGATTCAAAGCCTCCTCGCCCTTCTCTGGTGCTGGCTCAGACCAGCCTGAGACTCGTGGCTGTTTAAAACAAAAAACCCAAGCCTTTATTTTGGGAAATCTGAAAACACATTTCCCAGCACCGAAGAGTAAAATGAGCCCACTAGAACCGTCAGGAGTCAGCAGGCCTTGGCCAGTCTTGCCTGTTCACTCCCCCTGCCCCAGAAGCCTCTGAGGCCAGTCTCCCGACCTGCTCTCTCTCCCGCCGGATGTTTCCGTATTTCTCTGAGAAATAGGGCGTCCTGCAGGAATCACTCGTCTGGGGAGAGACAGGCATAAATGTAGCATTCTCAGGCCCAAGAAATCACGCTTCCTTGGTAGCAAGTGGCCCTTCAAAATCCACGTTTTCCGATGGCCTCTGAGTGCTTGTGGGGGGGTTGGGGGTAGAAGTGTCCCCAGGCAGAGCTCAGAGGGCCCCGGGGCCCTTGCCTGGGCTTGGGCGTGGGTCCCTGCCTGCGCCCCGACCCCTGAGCTGTCTCCCTGTCTCTCGGTCATGGCTATCGTTGGTTTGTTCCAGGAAGAATCCAGGCTTGGTCTCTGTTCCCTGCTCCCCCTCCCTGTGGCCAAATCAGGCAGCCAGTCCCATGTGGTTTTGCATGTATGTTGCTCATTTTAGGTTGTGCCTCGCCGTCACTATGCGTGTTCCCCTCCGCACCCTGAATATGACCCGCGCTGTCCACCAGGTCTGGCCCCAGAGAGGACAGGTGGGAGCCGTGTGAGGGGTGCTGTCTGTGGACAAGGGATTTGTTGGTGTGAAAAGAGGGACGCCGTAAGCCCCTGATATAACAGTGGCGCTGGGCGCTTCCTGCTTTCTGGTGGCAGGGCGCCCCCTGCGTCCCCTCGGGTCCTCTGGTGGTGCCATCTGCCCATGGCTCCAGGTGTGGCCTGTCCCTCTGTGTCTCGGGTGTCTTAGAAGTCCTCCATAGCGCAGCACCGAGACCCCCTAACCCCCTCGGTGCTGTGCAGCTCAGGCTCGGTTGTGGTTCTTCCTTGATTCCTTGGCTGCGACAGTTCTGAAAGGGCCCCGCCAGCCACGTGGCTGGCCTGAGGCTCTGCTGCTCGTAGCCGTAGGCCAGGCCCCGGGGAGGAGCTTTCTTCACGCTGCCTTGGCTGAGTCGAACGTGCAGGGCTGGCCGGACGCGCTCCTGGAGGGATCTTATTTGTGGGCACCAGTTCTTGGGCTCATGTGTCTGCCTGCTGCCCCCAGGGCCGCCGCTCTGCCTTCCCATGTTCCCATGGCTCCGTCTCTGTCCTCACCCCTGCCCGGCGGGGACAGTCCCGCTTCCCGGAGGAGAGTGGAGCGGGTCCGCTTGGCTCGCCCGGCCTGGGAGGTCCCGGGGTTTCCTGCCAGCGACTTACTCGTGGGTGCTGCCTTTCTCTTGCCTCCCTGCCAAGGCCCCAGTCAGAGGCTGGCTCGGGCCTGTGCCTCGGAGGTGTTCCGGAAGCGCCAGTCGCATGAATGGAGGCTCCGAAAGCTGATCCGTCACAGCACCTGGCCGAGCTGGGTTCCTCTCCGCCACCAGAGCCACCAGGGCTGGCCGCTGGTGCCAGGCAGGAGTACATGCTCAGGTTTTGCGGCCCGGGCTGTGGATGGCCCACTGTCCGGGGGCTCTTCCTGGCCCCGAGCGTCCCCCAGAGTGAGCTGCGCCCCGCTCCAGGCATTGCCCAAGCCAGCCCCATCCCAGTGGGAGTTTCCGAGACCTCCCTCAGCCGGCCTCGCTGCCTCTGCCCTGCTGCCCGGGTGGGACACAGTTTGCTCTGTGCTCCTCCCAGCTGCCCGGGCACATGCCCCCTTCCCCCACCCCTCTATCCCCATTACCCGGCACCGCCGCGGCTCCAGGAAGACCGTGCTTGGGCCCTCAAGGAGCCAGTCGGGGGCATCTGTTCTGGTTTCGTTTCAGCAAAACAAGACAAACAAACAAAAGCGCTCTCTGCTTTGCTGGTCGCCAGAGAAACTTGGTCCCCAAATAATGTGTGTGTTTATGGGGAAGGATTTAATGTGTTTCCTGTTGGAGAGGCTGGGCCCAGTGACACTCCCGGGCTATTGGAGGGTGAATTTGATTCTGGGAGATGAGTGCTCCAGCCTGGCCAACGTGTGTGTGTGTGTGGCGGGGGGGGCATGGCCAAGACTGCCGGCTGTGGTGTGTGTTACCTCCCTCAGAGGGACTGGGTGAGAAGATTCTAGAGCTGGTGCAAGGGGCCTGGATGGGGCTGTCCTGTCGGACCCAAGGCAGCCAGCCGGGCCTGGGGACAGGGCCTTAGGAGTGTGGGCCCCCGGGGCCCCTGGTCCTCCCTATTATTGCCTGGTCCTCCCTGAGCCCTGTTTCTTTCCTTTGTCCTCTGCGAGGCGTGATGATGCGGCATCCGGGGCTGGGCTCAGGAAATGGTCCCTCCTCAAGAAACGGTCCCCAGGGGCTGGAGAGATAGCACAGTGGGTAGGGCATTTGCCTTGCACGCGACCAACCTGGGTTCGATTCCCAGCATCCCCTAGGGTCCCCTGAGCACCGCCAGGAGTGATTCCTGAGTGCAGAGCCAGGAGGAACCCCCCCTGTGCATCGCCGGGTGTGACCCAAAGAGCTCCCCCCCAAAAAGGAAATGGACCCCCCCATTAGGAGCACACCATGAGGGGTCATGAGGGTGAGATGACCAGGGACATGGCTTCAGATTTGGGCTTGGGACCCCCCCACACCCCACACCTTCACTCACGGGCTCCGCCCTGATCCTGCCCCCCTCGGAGCCCGGTTTTCTTCTCCCGAAGCGCCTGCTCTGGCTCCCCCTGGCTGTTTGCAGTCGTCACACAGGCGTGTCCTAGGGCGCAGCACCCGCCCCTTCATTCTGCGCCCCTGTCGGCCCGTTCGCTGGCTTGGGGGACTTCTGAGGGCCAGCACTGTGACAGGTGGCCCTGGGTCCAAGGCCGGGTGCCCCGTACTGACTTGCTTCCTTGTCTGTCAGCTGTGAAGCAACACTCCCTGGTCATCCAGAAGCGTTGGGGGACAGAGCGAAAGCCCAGGGACCTCCCGGCTCACCCGCTCGGGCTTGCATGGAGCAAGGGAAGGAATGAGGGAACCCCAAAGGCGTCTACTTGGAAAGGCTCCCCCGGAGACCCATTGCTCCCAAGAGCATAGAGAAAAAGGCGATTTCTCTTCCCCATTTTCCCTGTCTTCCTCCCTCCCTCCGCCTTTTTGAAAGAACCATGAACGCGTAGATACTGACCCCAGCGCTCACCCCAGGCTGGCAGAAGCGGTGTGCTCTGCGGCCGTGCCTGTCACAGGCCCAGGAGGAGGCTCCCTGCTTGGCTGTCCTGCAGCGCTGCATGTCCAGGCTGCGCCCAGGTCAGCTGCTTGGCTGCCCAAGGGATGACGGGCCGCCAGGGGAACCCGCCCTCGTGCTGCTCGTGTGTCCAGGGACGCGGTGCCACTCCACACTCTGGAGACGGTTCTCCTTGGAATGTACTGGAAGGATGAGTCCCCGGGGAAGGCTGCTGGAGGAGCCCCAGAGCCGTGGCACCAACTTGGCAGTGACTGAAAACGTTTCTTTGCCAGGCTGACCTCCCTGCCACCATGTCGTTGGGAATCTCCGAGCCTTGTCAGATTTTCTAGGAAAACGGGCTACCATGGATTTGTGAAATTTTTGCTCGAGCAAAGGCAAGGGCCCCACCCCCCACCCCCAGCCCCTTTCCACCGTGGTTGTGTAAATGAGTGTGTGAGTGTGTGAGTATGTATGTGTGAGTGTGTGTGACTGGGTGTAAGTGGATATGTGTGTATGAGTATGCATGTGTGATTGTGTGTGCACTATTGTGGGTGTGACCGTGGCTGAGGAGGGCGTGTGTGTATGTGTGTGTCTGTGTTGGGAGTGGAGAGTGGGTCGGGCAGCTATCCGAGGACATTCTTTGGATTGGTTCCCTTTTCCCGAGTCAGTCTTGTCCCTTTCCTCCCATGGCTGAGGTCTGCGCTGACCTCACCCCTCCGTGTCTCCCTGGACTCCTGGGTTCTGAAGTGGGCTGCGGGGCCAGCAAGTAGCACCGTTGCTCAGGCATTTGCCTTGCATGCGGCTGACCCGGGTTTGATTCCCAGCACCCCATCTGGTCCTCGAGACCCCCCAGGGGTGATCCCTGAGTGCAGAGCCAGGAGTCAGCCCTGGGTGTGACTGGGTGTGGCCCTCAAATAAAAACAAAACAAAGACCAAAAAAAGAAAAAAAGAAACCAGAAGAGGGCAGCGCCTAGGAAGTCCGTCAGCTCTGCCCTTGGCGCTGGGGGCCCTGTCCACCCGGAGAGCTGGAGACCTGTTGCCCAGGAAGTGGCAGATGCAGGAGGGGGACGCCCCCAGCCCCAGGGGACGTGCCCCAGATATGCCTGACAGGAGGGGCTGTGCCTACCAGCCCCCTCCCGCGTCCCTTGGTTGGTGCCTTGAGTGTCCCATGGGAAAGAGAAAAGGCCAAACCAAGGCCCTGGGCTCTTGCTGCAGGAAGGTCCCTGTCCCCCCTCCTGGCCATGGCGGGGTGTGGAGTAAAGTGGTGTTTGCAGGGTTGGGGTGCAGGGGAAGGATTTGGGCTTTGAGACAGGTGTCCCTGACTGCTCCAGCCCAGGCCGGTCTCGGGAACCTGGACAGTCCACGGGTCTCAGCTCCTGTCTTGCCTCCCGGTGGTGGTGTCCAGGGCAGCTCGGAGTGAGGGTGGTGGGCAGGAAGTGGGTTCGGAAATCACTGCCTTGGGAAGAGGGAACATGGAAACGGGGACTCCGTGGAGGGTGCGGCCGGCCCGCCAGGGCCTTGAGCTGGTCAGTCATTATCCGGGTTTGTGGTGGGGACGGCAGGGACGTGGCCCGGGGTCCTGCGTGACTCAGTGGGGTCATGGCAGGTGCAGGCCAGAGGGGTGGGACAGACAAGGCCAGCTCCTGAGCAGGGGGGCTGGAATGGGGGGCCGTGCCCTGCCTCACCCCGTGACCTCCTCTCCTCCCCTGCCCTGGTTTCCACCGCACAGACTGGCACAGAAGGCCCCAGGAGCCCCTGGGGGGAGGGACGGCTTCTCGGGGTGGGTGCGTTGGACCCCACGGCCCCACCCAGTGTGCTCTGACTTCGGCCGGGCCGCGGACCCTCACTTTAGTGCAGGATGCGGGTCAGAGCTGGGTACTGTGGATTTGAAGCGGGAGTGGGCTGGGGGGAGCAGAGCTGGGCCCCTGGGGCCACACCCGCCCTCTCCTGGCCGCAAGTTGAAGAGGCGCTGCCTTGTTCTTATCTGCTGTGTTTTGCCCTGGAGACGTCCATGGCCTGTGAACCCATCCTGCTTTTGAAAGAACTTAATTTGTGGCTAAATTAATTTTTTGAGGAGCGAGAGGACTTTGAAACCAACCAACCAAACAAACAAAATAAGTGGCTTCAGAATGCTTCTGCCTCTTCCTGGCCCTCGTGACTGGACCGCAGGGCCCGAGCCGCCCGCAGCCTTGCAGCCAGCCTTCCTGAGTGGCCTCTGCATCCTTGCTTGCAGAGTGGATGGTACTTGTGGTTGCCATGGCAGCAGCAGGATGTGGTTCCTATGGTGATGGTCGGCAGCAGCAGGAAGACAGCAGAGGTTTGAGTTATCTGGTGGCTCTGCGTTCCCCGCCCCCCAGCAGCACAATGCAGGCGGCCCCCAGCTCACTGCTCCGTGAGTGCTTAGTGCTGAGGTCACCACCTCCGCGAAGCATCTCTGCTGCTTCTTGGAAGGACCAGGCTGTACTCGGCCTCAGCTTCTGGAGAGGAGGGGCCTGCGTGTTCCAGGGCCCCTGCTGCTGTTCAGGGGGTTTTTGCATGGACCCAGAGTTCTGGAGGCAGGGAGGGGTGGGGGGGGAAGCTCGTTCAAAGGGCCCCCCTCTCGCTGGCTCCCTGCAGTGAATTCTTTCTTTTCTCCTCCAAGTCTTTATTTGTTGGCAGGTGTGAGACAGCCGACCAAATGGTTTTTCAAACTCATGCCTTTCCTCACATCCAGATTTCAAAATGGCCACAGTGTTGGGGAGGGGTGGTGCTGGGGTTGTTTCAAGCATGGGGGGGGCACTTATTTATTTTTCTCGTGGGGTTGGCTGAAATCAAGAACAGGGAGAAAAACCAAACCATCCTAAATGTCTCAGTTTTTTTTTTCCCCTTGGCATCCAAAAATCTGACTCGAGAGAATCCTTCCCATGAGTGACAGCTATGCTGGGAGCTACTGCCTTTGCTCGAGGGAGGAGGGGAGGGTCACGTGTGCGCAGGTGCCGTGCGCGCTGTTGCAGAGGGACTCTGAAATCCAGGAGCTCTGCCTGTGTGGGCTCGGCCGGGGCCGCTCTCCGGCAGGGCGGCGCGGTGCTTAGGTTACACCTTTGCGTGGGGAGAGAGAGAGACAGAGACAGAAAGAGACGGAGAAAGAGAAGAGAGGAAGAGAGAGAGAGGAGAGGAAGAGAGAATGAGGGGGGAGAGAGAGAGAGAGAGAGAGAGAGAGAGAGACCACTGAAGCTGATCCATTCACAACTGAGCAAATGAGTGTTCCGTTTTTCTACATCCCTACTAGCACAGGTTTTGTCCTGAAATTCACATATAGGTCGTTTTCATAGGCGTTAAGTGATATCTCATTTTCATTTAGATTTGTTTTCCAAATTATTTTTTCCAAAAATTTATTTTCCATGATTAATTAACTATGAAAATTTTTTCATATACTAACAATCCATATGTCATTTTTGAGTGAATCCTTTACTTAGCTCATAAATCTTTTTTAAAAGGTTGTTAATTTGGGAAGTTGAATTTTATTAATTCATTATAAATCATAAATAATTTTAAGTGCATCTGTTTTATTAAAAAATAAAAGATCTAGGCTGAAATAATCAGAGGAAGTGGACAAAGCCGTTTCCCTTGGAGAACACCAGACACACACACACATTAATCCCAGGGATGGCAGAAGCCATGATGACATCTGAAATCTCTGAATGAAGTCAGTTGCTAGGGCCTTTGCCCCTAAGATTGGCTGAACCTGCCATTCCCTTTCCCCACCCTCACAGCTGTCACCCCTTCTACTTAGAGAATCTGAAGACAGTGCCTTTATAGTACCCGGTCCTCCTCCAACGTACCACTGACTGGGAGGGTGGAGACAGGAGGGTTTGAAAACCATTTCCCAGACCTGGGCCCAACCTGAAGCCAGTTTGGCATGGGCCTCATTAGATTGAGCATGTGGTTTCTGAAAGAATATGGTAGAATAGCAACCCTTTAAAAAATGCCAGCCAGGACGGGGGCATTTATATTCCAGTATTATAGCAGGTTTTTATTTTTTTAATCCTCGAGTTAAGTAAACAATAGGGATTATTTTTAAAGCTAACCAAAGGTTAGGGTTTCTTCATAAAGTTTATATACTAATAGATAGATTACAGTTTAATTGGTATAGTCTAAATTGACAGCAGGAATTTTTTTCTGGACACCCCTTATCAAAGGCCTTAATTGCTAATAGTATAAAAATGCAAATACATTTCATGTGACTTAAAAGACTTTTTTTTAATGCCCTCTTTCACATGGTAATAAATGTTCTCTAGAATAGTGACCAGAGAGATAGGACAGCACAGAAGACACTTGCCTTGGCATGCAGCTAACTTGGATTCTTTCCCTGGCACCACATTGGCCCCTGAGCCCTGCCAGGAGTGATCCTTGAGCACGGAGCCAGGAGTAAGCTCTGAGCACTGCCAGGTGTAGCAAAAACAGACCCTAAGAATGTGCCCTTTAATAATTCTTCAAGGATGAATATCTAATTTTTATGAGTACTGCAATCACAGATGCTTGTTTTTAATTTGAAAATATGACTTCACTTGATTTAGTTCTTATTTTTTCCGTCTTCGACATTATCTACAATGGGAAAGTTACTAGTTTATTTCAAACAATTTTGTGCATGTAATGGTGCTTGTATTTGGTTTCTCATGCATTCATGAGAATGGGAGCCATGTGGTGCTGGAGATGGAACTGGGGGTGGATACAAGCAAGGCAAGTACCTTACCTTCTTGGACTTTCTCTCCAGCCTTGAATCATCTTTAAAGAAATAATATTTCAAATGGCTTGGCTCATTCAACAGAAGACCCAAAACAAATATAAATAACATGTAGATGATTGCTGGTCACTTAAATTTAAGAATAGCAGCTGTCCATTTTAAACACTTATGAAATTCCATATCTGGAATATGAAAACAACTATTCTGCATTTAGTTTGATTCAAATTATAGAAAATCATTTTCCTCAGTTTTATACAAGATTTCTTTCCCCCCTTATTTAGGCATAGGCATTTTGAAATCTAAAACCATTGTAGCTACATTAAAGTTCTGAAAATATGATAGTTTACTCTCATGTCTAAAGATATACAAATATAATTGTTACTCTTTAAATTCCCATGAAAACTACTACATACTAATCTAACATTTTGGAATTATTATTAATAATTAAACAAAAAATGAACTTCATCATATTATTTACTCCAGTGGTAAATTTTAGCTGCATATTTACCCTATCATTGTGTCTTGAGATAGTACTACAAATACTAGGTAGACATTTTAAAAAGTTGTTTAAATAAAAATTACATTCCTTCCCCTTATAAAGCTAAATGTCACCATAAAAATACCATCACTACCTTGTATTTCTTCAAAAGGAATTAGAATTGATAGCACAGCAGATAAGGTGTCTGCCTTGCATGCAGCTGACCCGGGTTCTAGTCCTCAGTCCCTCTCATAGAGCCCAGCAAGCTACTGAGAGTATCCCGCCCACACAGCAAAGCCTGGCAAGCTACCTGTGACATATTCGAGATATCAAAAACAGTAACAACAAGTCTCACAATGGAGATGTTACTGGTGTCTGCTCAAGCAAATCGATGAACAATGGGAGGACAGTGCTACAATTATTAAGCCAAATGTCAAAGGAAATTTTGTTTAAAGTAAGTTTTTTTAAACTTTGGGTAGAGTAAGTAGCTGGTGGAGGGAAGTTGACACTAGTGGAAAGACTGGTCTTGAATTATTCTATTCCTAAAACTCAACATGTAAATCATGGTTCTTTAATAAAAATTTTAAAAGTAAATAAAAAATTAATCTACAAAAATCAGTTTTTCATAGTTCATCCATCATTCTGTTCCTTCCTTCTTTCCTTCCTTCTCTCTCTCTGTCTCTGTCTCTCTGTCTCTCTGTCTCTCTGTCTCTCTCTCTCTCTCTCTCTCTCTCTGCCACACCTGGTGATACTCCTCACTCTGAACTCAGCATCACTCCTAGAGGGCTCAGAAGACCATAATATAGGATGTTAAGGATTGAACCCAGGTCAGCCGCACACAAGACAAGTGACTTATCTGCTGTACTATCTTTCCATCCTCAGTTATTGTTCTTTCTATGATGATTGTGGGGGGAAAAAAACCACCCACTTCCCATAGTAGGGGAGATACAGGACTCTGGCTGGCTCCATCTCCCAAACTGCAATTGCAGGAAGAAGCTGGGAAGTCACAGATTTACACGCTGCCTTATAAATTGAAACTGGTGCCCCCTCTGAAAAAAACAGCTTCTCCTAGGGCCATCATCCTAATCTTCCTGGGATGGTGTGGAGGCTATTGCAGAGAACCAAAAGTCAGGTCAGTTTCAGCTAAGACATAATGGTTGTCATTATGACAGTTGTATCAGTACATAATACAGATATGTAACTTGACCCCAAGAAGAGAGCTGAGGAGCAAAGCACTGTCTTATTGTTTTTCCTTTTTTCTTCTTCTATATCCTTTTTTAGCTACCCCCAGTAGTGCTGAGGGATCAATCCTGGCAGTTCTCCGGGGGTCATAGATGGTGCCAGAGATTGTATTGTTGCCCCACATCAAGGCAAGCACCTTAACCTCTGTACTCATTCTTCATCCCCTTTTCTTTCTTTTCTTTTCTTTTCTTTTTTTTCTTTTTGGGTCACACCCAGCAATGCACAGAGACTACTCCAGGCTCATGTACTCAGAAATTACTCGTGGCGGTGCTGGGAGGGGGGGGGGACACCATATGGGATGCTGGTAATTGAACCCAGGTCGGCTGTATGCAAGGCAAATACCCTACCTGCTGTGCTCTCTCTCAAGCCCCATCCAGCCCCTTTTCTTATTCTCAGTCATGAAGAGCACTCTTCATAATGCCTGAAATGAAAACTCCCCTACTGATTGCTGGATCCTCACTTCTGAGAATCTAATAAAAGTTGTGGACTTTATGCCAGGAAATTAGAATTAAATCCATACATTCAAAATTGTAATATTTCTAGGGATATGTGGGTCTGCCCAGTGTTCAGGACTTGCTCTGTTCAGAACCTTAATTTAGAACTCGACATTTTGAGCCATGCTTTGAGTCACTCAGACTTTCAGCTGGAATCCAACCTACACCAGAAACAGTCCCCGGTCACCTATTTCTAGGACAAATGCCATCCACCTTATATGCAGAGTTGCACTGTTTTGATTAGAAATTCTGTTTCACAAAATCTGAATCACACAGATTATTATGGCTGGAAAAAATGACCTCAAGCAAACTAGACATTAAAGTTGTGGGAGGGGCTGAAGCGATAGCACAGCGGGTAGGGCGTTTGCCTTGCATGCGGCTGACCTGGGTTCGATTCCCAGCATCCCATATGGTCCCCCGAGCACTGCCAGGAG
>JAOXYA010036079.1:0-12779 GCA_028565675.1 Sorex palustris
CGCAGCAGCTGAAGCCACCAGCAGAGCTCCGCCCCGAGGATATAAACACCTTTAAACTACTGTCCTATGCCTCCTATGAACATCATCTTACTTCTCACACCCAAGCTCTTCACTGCTCTTATGATTAGGTTGGAACTTTGAGGGTGGATATGAATGTGTGTATACATATATATATATATATATATATATATATATATACACACAAATATGTATATACTTTTCATTGTAATTTTGCTAAATTTTGCAAGTTTTCTTTTTCTTAGTTGAATCACCATGAGATAGAGATACAAAGCTGCTCACGATTGCGTTTCAGTCATTCAATGTTCCAACACCCATTTCTCCACCAGTGCACATTTCCCACCAGTGTCCTCAGTTTCCCTCCTGCCACCCTCTCCCCAGCCTGTCTCCATGGCAGGCACTTTTCTTCTTTCTCTCTTATGTGTGTATTTTTGACTGACAAAGATGGAACTTCATAGAGTCCGATGAAAATCTATCTCCCCACACCAAAATCAAAGGAGAAAGATACAGAAGAAGCCCATGATTGACTTGAGTCTGTTTTGTCATGTGAAAGACACTGGAGCTCAGCTGTTTGTTATTCCAATCCTTTGATTTGTGGCCTCCCTAACCCCTTTAAAGATGTATCTGCACATTCCTGTTTTATTCAAGAATCGTTAGAGAACACCACCAGCATCTAGATCCTGCAAATATCAAATTTGTCCTTGACCTTGAAAAGATTACAATTTTATCCTTGACCCTGAAAAGTCTGCAATCTGGCTCTTAAGCAAATAAACCAAAAGTACTGTTTTGCATCCTACATACTACATGTCTGACTCTGTTAGAGACTTGTGTGTTAGTGAGAGGGCCAACCTTCTCTTTTGTTTGAGACATAACATTTGGGAGTCTCTTTGCTAGAAACACTAAATATTTACCCTTCCCTTCCCTTCCCTTCCCTTCCCTTCTCTTCCCTTCCCTTCCCTTCCCTTCCCTTCCCTTCCCTTCCCTTCCTTTCCGTTTCGATTTCACCCTCAGGATAGGTGTTTAGTGCTCGGCAGTATCCATGGCAGTGTTTGGGGCTGACGGCTCATGATGCTCGGAATGCAGGGGGTGCAAGGTGGGCACCTGAAGCCCCTCACTCTCCCGGCCCCTTGAATCAAACTCTCCCCTCTCCACAAGAACTTCCCGGTAGCAGGGGCAGCGGAGACCAGAGGCTGGTCTAGGAGACAGGATGCCGGGGAGCATGTTTCCAACTGAGAGTCCTCCGCTGATGCCCAGCCCATCTCCTCTCCATTCCCAGACCACCAAACACCAAGCACAGCGGGTGCCTGTTCCTGCAAACACCCTGACCCCCAGCCAGCCAGCAGCAGGTCAGGGAGCAGCCACTCCCGCCAACGGGCAGAGGGTGGGGGAGATGCCGATGTCTTCCACCCACACAGGCCTCCACTGCAGAACAACCTGGGCGGGGAACGTCCATCCATTCCTCACCCGTTTGCGCTGCACGGCATATGGCGGGGGATCCTAGCAGGTCACAGGCTTGCAGGAACTCCACCACCCCTAATTCACTTGCCCTGAGAAGAGGCTGAAACGGCAGCGTTTCTGCTCAGAACCAGCCCAGAACGTCTCCGTGCTCTTCCTCCCGGGCCCTTTCTTTCGCTCGATGAATGTCCTTTTTGTCTTGCTCTGTTTGGTTGGTTTTGGAGCTACACCCTGTGGTCCTCAGCCTGCGGAGGCCTGGGGGACTTGGCATGGTCTGGGCACTCACTGGACTGGGCACCTTCGAGGCAAGAGCCCTCCCTGTCCTGTCTCTTTAGCCCTGGGCGGGGATTCTGGCTACGGCAAAGGTGCCG
Organism: Sorex palustris; assembly: GCA_028565675.1. Taxonomy (NCBI): domain Eukaryota; kingdom Metazoa; phylum Chordata; class Mammalia; order Eulipotyphla; family Soricidae; genus Sorex; species Sorex palustris. The sequence goes on from JAOXYA010036079.1 coordinate 1,845, forward strand.
GGTCCTGTTCATTCACCAGCTACCCACTGCACCGCTGCTGAATGTGGACTTGATTGCCCTAATATGCGCTCACGAGCCCTGCCCTGCCCACAGGGACAAGGGGACACAGCCGCTCAATCAGAGCCATAGGCTGGACCACAGCAAGACCCAGCCAGAGCCGCGCTCAGTGCCCTGGTGAACAGGGGCAGCCAGTGGGCTGAGGCCTGGCCAGCTGGGTCAGGTAAGATGCCATGTCCTGACTCGTCTCTGGGAACTTGAGAGAGAACCGAATACACAGACCAAGCTACAGGGCTGCTCCTTCTCATTTCAAATAAGTCATTTTTTTAGGCCTGTGCTTAAAAACATCATTTTCTACACTGCACAGCCCGCCACAGCCCCGCCAGGGGTCTGCTCCCCTCCTCGGCTACCCCAGGGCCCGGCTCTCCTTCCTGTCCATTTCCACGCAGACAAGTCTCAGTCTTGTCTGCCTCTGGGCAGCTGTTATTCCCGACTTTACTGTGTCCCTGTTGAGATCACCTTGCCTGGCCCCTCCTCCTGCCATCTCTCATGTCATGCAGTCCCTCTTTCCTTCTCCCGAGGACCCCCCCCCCCGCCGTGCACACACACCTTTGTTTCTCTGCCCAGTCATCTATTCTGGGATGCTCGGGCTACTGGGAACAGAGTTTGGGGGTCCTAGGGGCAGATGCTCAGAAGAGAAACTGCCAAGCCAGGTGGCAACTCAACGCCCAGGGTTTACAGACATGTCCAAATTATTCTACAAAAATTCCTGAACCCAGAGATTCCGCTATAACATAGGTACAACACTCGACGTCGCTGTGTGTAGAAGCATCGCCAGGGAGTCAATGCTTCCGAGACCGCCAGAGGCAAAGAGAGACAAATGGGAACTGCATCAGACCAAGAAGCTCCCGTGTCACAAACCAAATGATGACTGGGATGAAAGAGTATTTGCTTCACCAATCACCTGAGAAAGGTCAATGCCCAACATCTATACAGCTCTGAGAAACGTCTGCAAGGAAAACAACGAACAATCCCATCAAAACACAGGGGAAGAAATGAACAGAAGCTTCCTTAAGACAGACACGGATGGCTGTTAGGTACGTGGAAAGCTGTCCTGCGTCACTTGCCATTGGGGACACACAAACAAAAGCCGTGTGAGACACCACGTCTCCCAGCAAGACCTCGGTGCTGGTGGTATGGGGACAGGGGGGTGGAGGGGCCTCATTCACTGGACCAGCCTTCCTGGGAAGGTCTTGAGTTCTGCCTCATGCCAGAACTGAGATTATCAGGGACATCAACATGAAGGAGACACATGTGTCCAGGGACATCACATGTGCCCAAGGGAACAGAGGAGCAGCCTGAGAATCACCTGCACTGTGCCAGTCGTCTCTGGGTTGGCAGAGACTGACTCATTGTTACACCCGGAAGTGCGGACTGTGGAGGAACAAAGCTTGGGCTTCCAAACTCCAGAATGCTGGTGTATGTGGGCCTGACTCCCTAGGCTGCAGTGTGGGGTGAGCAGTTCCAGGGTCACTGACTGGGCCAGAAGCCCCCTGAGGTGCAGTGTGAGGTGGGCAGTTCTGGGGTCACTGGCTGGGTCCATACCCCTCTGCGCTGCAGTGTGAGGTGGGCAGTTCTGGGCAGGGAAGAGACTCTATAATGCAGAGGTGCTTCTGTGGGGTAGATACCCCTCATGTCCACGGGCCGGACTAGAGGCTCTGCGGCTTTGGGGCAAGACACACTGGTAAGAATAGTGACAGAACATGAGCCGGGCACAGGCGCGATTTACAGAGCAACCTTTTGAACCGGTGAGTGAAAGCCTTGAAAGCCCCATCCCTCAGAAATCAGAGGTGGACCCTGAGTTCCCTGGGAGTGTACAGTTACCATGAAGTTCCTGGGGAGTGTAAAGTTACCGCGGAGTTACCGGGGAATGTGCAGTTACCGTGGAGTTCCCACGGGGTGTGCAGTTACTGGGCGCCTCACGCCTGGAAGTGCAGAGCTGAGTGTAAGCGCAGAGCATGGGACATGGATGCCACTCAGCCCCTGGATCCATCACTGCATGCAGGCGTCGTGATTACGCTGACTTCTGGCTATTTCAGAGAACTTGACATTAATTAAACAAACTCATTTGCTCTGAGAGCAGGAGGAGAATGAGTTCTAGAGCCCGCAGCGGTGAAACATGACATGCTAATTCTGAATTAATTTAACATTCTTCAGTGCCGCAGATTTGCACATCAGCACCCAGAGAGGGGCATGGCCCGAGCCCCCCTGAGGTCTGGGCTCCTTGGTGGGGGTGTGCCCGTTTGCCAGACCCTCCCCCTGCTCGAGGCACAGAGACGCACCCAGGGCAGAGCAAGCCCCCTGGGGGTGGCAGAGCAGGGTCCAGCAGGGGGCGCCACCAAGGCCCCCCCATCCCCCACAGAACGAGCAGCCCAGCTGGCCCAAGGCCAGGAGAAGCCTGAGTGACCCCATGGCAGGAGCCCACAAGGAAGGGGCACAAGGCACAGTACCAGCAACTGGGCATGAAAACCGGGGTGCAGCCCTCGAGGCTTCCTGGGATGGTCGCTCGGGTGGTCTCCGCCCGGACCCCTGCACAAAGGTAAGGTGCCCACCTAGCTGGTCTGCGATGGGGCCCCCATTGAGCCCCAGCAAGCAGAGGGCCCCTGAATTTCCCAGGCGGGCTAAGCACAGACCTGGGGGTAGTCCCTGAGCCCAGGGCTGGGGGCTCCTGAGCACCTCTGGGGGGGCTAAAATAACTCAGAAAACGCTGGCCTTAAGAAAAGTTCCTGAAGATGGACCCGGTCAAACCCCTCCAGGGCAGGGGGTCTGATCGGGCCATTAATATCAGACCCTCCGGGTGGGGGTTGGGTCTGTCCTCACTCCCCTGGGGGGTTGTGCAAGACTCCAGGCTCTGCCCTGCCCGGGAACCAGGTGATGCTGCCTCTTCCGCTTCACAGGGCACACCAGACGCCATTATAAACACACACTCAGGCACACTCTCACACACACTCACACATTCACATATACACTCACACACATACACTCACATACACACACTCACACATTCACATACACACTCACACATACGTACACTCACACACACATACACACACATACACACTCACATACACACACACACACACACACTCACCCCCCTCCACACACACACACACACACACACACACACACACACTCACACGCCCCTGTCCACTGAGAAGAAGCATGCATTTCCTGGCTGTGGGGCGCCATCTGGTGGGTGTCCTTAGTAAGCGCATGTTGGGCAGGTAGCCGCCCTTCCTTCCCGCTGCGGTGACAGCCATGCAGAGCTGCTTAGGCCACGCATGTGAGCACTCCGTGCAGTGCATCCATCGAGCCGTGGGGCCCATGTGCGCAAGAGCTCCGCAAAGGGCTGTCTGCTCAGCCTAAAAGACACTGCTATATTTCACGGCTGGGCGAGGATTTTCAGGAGCCTCTAATGCCAGAACAAACTGTCATCAATTCTCACAGGATAGTCTGAAATTTTTCAGTTCCACAAACGGTCAAAGTGAAAAAATCCACTTTTTTATTCATACTTTGGTCATGAAATCCTTCCTGTGGCGCTGTTTCTGCCGTTACACTGGATGTGCCTCCAGCCCCGAAACTTTCCCATCTGATCCCGGGGGCTGGGTTGAAGCATCGGTATGAATAAAAGTGAGAGGAATGTGCTTGGGAGTGGCCAGCGCTGGTCTCTGAGGCCTCGCCGTCAGCCCCAAGGCCCCTGCACGGCCATCAGCCTCAAGGCCCCCATCCGGCGGCCAGCCCCAACGCCCGCATCTCAGCCCCGACACCCCCGTCTGGCTGTCAGCCCCGATGCCCCATCGACCGCCATCCCACGCGGACCCATGGGGCTGAGGATGAGCGAGCAAAGGTCAGACCGTTCAGCCTCGTGAGGGCACAGGCCACACCAGCCACAGCCCTCAGGGAAGCAAGCCCCTCCCTGTGACCGCAGTGGCCCCAGCCAGACGTGCCCTCTCCCACGCACAGACCTTCACACGAGGAAAAGGCGTGAGTCCTGCTGCAGGCCGACGCCAGGGAGCCGAGTGACCGGTCGTGACGGTGCTTCCGACAGGAGGACGGTGACACAGGCCCAGGGAGCCTGACTGACCTCTGCAGCCGTCAGCCCAGGAGGCATGAGATGGAGCGGGGACGGGGACGGGTGACAACGTCATGGGCGCAGGTGAAGCCTGGCCCCTGCAGAATGCCCGCGGCCACCTCTGTCCCACACTGTCCCGTCCTCTTGTTCTGTTATTGTCCACTCTTGTCCTGGCACTGCCCACTGTCCTGTCCCTGGTCACTTGTCCCACTGTCCTGGCCTGTCACTGCCCACTGTCCTGTCCCTCCCGGCATTGTCCCCTGTCCAATCACTGTCCTGCTGTCTGGTCCTCACTGTCCACTGTCCTGTCCTCTCACTGTCCTCTGTCCTGCCTGACACTGTGTCGGCTGCCCTGCTCCAGACTCAGGCCTGGTGGCCCGTGTCCCAGCCGGGCCCGCCGTCTGCATCCGTCAGACCTTTAAAGTAAATTTCCAGAGAACAGCGTCTTTGTTCCCGGACACTGAATTATTCATCCTGCAGCCTTCCCTTCCCTTCCGTTTCAGCCTTGCACAGGCAGCCCCCGACTGACTTTCCACAGAGTCTCAGTGATTCCAAAGTCGCTTCTGCAAAACAGAAAGGCAGTCCGAGAAAGGCAGGCCGAGGGTCCCTGGGCAGACAGGCCCATGCCCCACTCCCCCTCTCCAAGCAGCGACCCTTGCAGCAGGAGAACCAACCCCAGCTCTGTCTTTGCATGATGTGACTATGGCATTTGACCTTCAGAGTCTGTATGTACATGAGCTCAGGCACACATGCCCCTGCACACACGGGAACTAGGCTGGAACGTGCAAGCAGCCATGTACACTTAGAGACACGAGGAGACATGTTTGCACCCGAGTCTGCCGGGAGCTGATGTTGGTTCCACCAGGAAGAGCACAAGAGCCCAAGGACCTGGCCAGACTCCAGTGCCCCACAGGTGCCCGCGTGCCCAGCGCGGGCAGCCCAGAGACAGTGTGTATGTTGGCTGGTACATCCCTTGGCCACGTCCCTCGGCGGTGTCCCTAGGCCGTGGTGACACAGAGATCAGGGTGTGCCTCTTGGGGGCCCTTTGCCGAGTCCTCACCAGGGCAGTCCCCAACCATCTCTGGGCTCTGGGGTCCAGACCTGTCAGGGCACCCGAGATGAACCTGGGTCCTGCCTGTCAGTGCTTTGAAAGGAGCCTCAGTTTCTCCTCAGAACCCCTGTAGTAGGGAGGACAGAGTCCCCGAAGTGGCCCTTCACTATAAGGAAACAGCAATTTTGTCTTTTGATCATTTTCTTTTTTGCTTTTTCGGTCACACCTGGTGACACTCAGAGAATCCTCCTGGATCTGCGCCCAGGAATTGCTCCTGGCGGTGCTCGGGGGACCCTATGGGATGCTGGGAATCAAACCCGGGTCAGCCATGTGCAAGGCAAACACCCTACCTGCTGTGCTATCACTCCGGCCCCCAACCATTTTCTTGAACGTGACAAAACTTGGGTCAGACTCGTGGAATTAACTTCTTCTAAGTAATGGACCGAAGGTGGATGATGGTGCCTTGGCCAGTGAAGACACTCTCCTGCACCCCACAGGGCCTCCGACGGCCATTCCTACTGTCCCCCTGTCCCTCTGGCCTTCAGCCCCAGGCGCATGAGACAGGTCCCATGCCTGGCAGCTCTCCAAGGGTAACTCTGTGTCTTCCCAAAGGGGCTGTAGAATGTGGCCATGCAGGGGAGCCCCAGGTCACCAGAGACCCTGTGAGGCACAGGCCAGGGCTTGGGGCTCTGCCATCCACCCTGAGTCTCCGCTGCTGTCAGGGCCTAGTGAGGGTGGCCAGGCCCTGCCCTGCACGAGTCCCGCCCACCTGGCTGGGCCCACCAGCTCTTGTAAAGCCTCACCCATGCTGGGGTGCATTTGTGGCTCCGTGAGGGGGAATGTTCTGGGTCTTTAGGCTCCAGTCCCCTTGTCACCCCCCCTCTGACAAACGCTCCCACCAGCTTCTGTCCAGCAGGCACTCTGAACGATGCTCCCAACCCTCGTATGTCCATGTACCCCAAACCCCTTAGGCTGACGTATCCTGACACCCTAAACCAATGCACCCCTCTGTTCTACCCACCCGCTGTTTGTCTGGTGCCAAAATCATCCCTGATGCCCCCAGCCAGTCTCTGTCCAATGCGCCTCCAGCCACCCGCAGTCAACGTGCCCTCACGCATCCCGCCCAAGCAGGGACCCAGACCCGAGTCTGAGTCCTCCCTCATCACGGCATGCAGCCCCATCTACTTCAAACACATCACAGGGACCAGAGATATTTCCAGCATCTCAGAACCTACATGGATTAAAACTGCATAAACGCGATATCCATCATACCCCAAAGTGACAGACAGTGACATACACATGGATTCTAAAAATACACGCGTGTATGTTAAGACACATACAAAACGTTGCATAAACATTCAAGATAAAGACTGATGAGTCTGTTCTACACATGGTTCTAGCTCAACATTATCCAATTATTCTACATCGCCATTTTCTCTGTGGAAAACAAGAGGAGCCCAAGAGTCATCAAACACAACCGCAGCAGTAGAATGGGGGCAGGAACTGAGGGGGCACTCACCGGTGTGCACATCCGCTGTCGAGGTGCAGTGCACGCTTCTCCTCGGTGGACAGCCCATCCATCAACAGATAGAAAACGAGAAAATTGCTCTGGCCCAGGGGTTGTGAGATGAGTCTGGACTTCTCTAACATGTATGTATAAACTCTGGCTGGGTAAGGAAGGAAAGTGATTCTGTTAAATGGCCTTCATAGCTTCCCCTCTAGAGAGAATACACAGCGATTCACTGCAAGACACAGTGTTGCAACTTCATTTCAAATCAGCTTCTTTGTAACAGAAACAGCAGGGTTTCATTTTTAGGGCATCTTAAGGCCTAGAAGATATTAAGCAGTGTACAGTTCACTTTATTAAGCAGTGGTCACTTAATCTGAGGGATTTACTCCTACCTCCGCACCTTCCCTGGGCCCACCTTCCCTGCCCCGTGAGTGGGTTCGTTCCCACGGATGCCCCTATGGGTGCATACCTCTGAACTAAAGCCCCTCATCCGTACCTTCACTATGACTTTTTGTTTAAAAATTGTTATATTGAGGCAGCATGGGAACAGTCATCTTTGATTATTTTTTTTAATCACTGTGAGATACACTGTTACAGAGTTGTTCATGACGGGTTGTCAGTCATACAATGTTCCAACACCCGTCCCTTCACCAGTGCACATTTCCCAGCACCAGTGTCCTCAGTTTCCCTCTGGGCTGCCCCACAGCCTGCCTCTAAGGCAGATAATCCTTCTCCCTCCCCCCCTCCTTCTCTTTCTCCCTCCTTTAGGTCCTGTGCTCTGCAGCACTGGATAACAGCAGCTTACCGTTCTGCTTTTGGGGTAAGAAGCGACTGCTCCCCCCAATTCAGAGCCTCAGACCCTCCCCCCTTCCCTGCACTGTCTGTGTTCCCTGATGCCCACCTCTCCTGCCACGTCCCCTGCACTGTGAGGAATCCCGGGAGCCAGTCATGGGCTGCTCCTGGCTAAACACTGTTTGCTGCCTGTTGGCCTGTGCACGGCCGGCTCTGCCCTCCTTGCTCCTGTGTTTCCGGAGACACACCCTCTCTGGGCCTGGCAGTCCTCAGGCATGAGGACTTCACGACTTCACCCAGCACCGTGGCCTCTCACTCCCTGGGCTCAGTCTGACACCCCCCCCCCCGCCCTGGCCCAACAGCTATGGGCTGTGAGCGGGTCTGTGTCTCGCCTCCAAGGGGGTCCTGGCGCTGGGGCACATGGCAGGGAACCTCCACGCTGGCGTGTTTCACCTCATTGTTGTGTTTAAGTGGGACGCACGAGCAAATGTTGGTGCATTTATGGCTGCAGCAAGAGGGTTCAAAGAAATCTGAGTCTCCGCCTGAATGTTATTAATTAATTTGTGCAGACAGTTTCAATTAGAACGGTGTAAACTTCCGGTAAGCTTCAAAGTAGGTATATTTTCAATAAGGGCTTTGCATAAAGAACACACGGAATAGTTTAATCAGATAAAAAGGTTCTTTTTAGTTTGTGATTAGTTTGATGTTTCAGTTTAATTAATTCATCTAAAATACAGACCAAATTTCATCAAAAATAGTATCGTACAAAAAATTACATGCCCAAGCTTCCTTTATTTAAATAGAACCCTTGAATCTGCTTCTCTGTTTAGCAAATATGTTTCATGTATGCTATTTTGGGTTTGGGTCCATATTATAGAGTTTATGTTACAACCACTTAAAATGACTCACTTTGCATTTCAGACTATTTTTTTCAATTCAAAACAACTTCAGAACTTATAACCCACCATCTCAGTTATATCCATTCAAATGCACACATGCACATAACATGGGTCTCCACTCAGACACATGTGTGCCCACAAAATACACGAACATAATACACATCTGCTCCAACATGCACATCATCACATATGTGTACACACTTACATGCTCGAACATGTAAACACATTCTCATATGCACAAAATCTACATAGGCATACACAGATGCAGATATACACACACACGTACTCTCACACCCATGTTACATGAATAAACACACATGCTCAGGCACAAACGTATGTGCTCACACACATGAATCGTAAACATACCTGTTCTCACTCACACACATAAGCTCACACATAAACATGGCCATGCACATATGCTCACACACAGTCCCACATTGATGCAGAGACCTGCTCACACAGATACACAGTTACACATACACACGTTCACACACATATGCACACACCTGCTCACACAGACACACATAAGCGTATTCACACACATATGCACACTTGTTCATGCCTGTACCTGCTCACACATACATGCACACTCGCTCATGCAAACACATGGTCACACTAACACCTGCTCAAAGATAGACACAGTCACACATGCCTTGGGCTAACCTGGCACTTCCCCCCATGGCGAGCATGGCACTTACCTCCCGTGGCGTGCCTCTGCCTCTCGCAGAACTGGAGCTCCCAGTACTTGATGCAGCAGCTGGCCGAGTGGTTCGTGGTGGTCCTGGCATTGCTGAAGGCCTCCAGGATGTGCGTGGCCTGCAGAGAGACGTCACTGAGTTCCGTGCTTTGCCAGCAGGGCAGGAGAGTGAGCGTGGCGGGGGAGGATGGCCGTGCCACCAGGCCAGTGTGGCCTACACCCCGCCAGTCCTGCAGGCAGCCCCAAGCTGAGCTGCATGGAGACACTGACCCTGAGTGGCCCACGCAGCCCAGAACCTGCAGAGAGGCGAGCGCAGCTGTGGTCATGGGTAGGGACCCGGGTCAGCGAGGCCAGGAGGGCCTCTGGGCACGGGACAGTGGCGCTGCCCAAGAGGCTGTCCGCCCCAGCGCCAGACGCGGCAGTAACATGACTGCTCCACTCAGAGGCCTGGGACGCGCTTGCTGGAACCCGGTCATGGGGCAGCTGAGCTGGAACCGGGCACAGATGCGGCAGGAGCGCTGCAGTCCCTGTCGCGGCCTCAAGGGGGAGCACGAGACCTGAGGACGGCTTCAGGGGCGAAGGGTTTTGTTGGTTTAGAATTTCTACATTTAAATAGGAACTAACTTGGATTCTAATTTGTAATTTTTTCACATTCCATATTGCCCTAAAGTACTTTCTGTTGAAAGAATATGAAATAACACCAGCGCTAAGCACATATCAAAAATGTGAATGAAATTTTGGTAGTGGTGAGATGCGTTAATTGGTTTTTGAAATTTGAACTTTTGGAAAGAAACATATGCTGAATTCTAAAAAAAACTATTACTCATATATTTTTATTATAACCTAATTTTAAAGACCGTATCATTGAACTCAGAGTCATAGTAGCAAATAAGTTTTCTAAAAAAACAATTTAGTATTTACGAAGGCCCTATTTTTTTCTTAAAAAAATGATCATAAATACGTGATGAGATGAAATAATGTGCCGTTTTAAACATTTATGAAATTTCATTAAACGCCGTTTAAAATTTTATTAAAGGCACAAAATAAGGCCTTTAAATAAGGTTTCCCGAGCCACCCCAGAGCTTGGGAGCCTCCAGGCCGCCCCGCGCGGTCAGAGGCTGCGGGTTGTTTATTTCACGGTGGCTGTGGGGTTGGTGTCTCCGTGGAGCCGGGCGAGTCTCGGATGGGGAAAATCCCGGCCGGATTTGTTTCCCGAGCAGGCTGATTTTCCCATAACCCCCAGGCCTGGGAAACCCCGATTCCCGCCTGGGAACCCGGGCAGGGTCCAAGTAGCCTGGCTCAGGGCTCTTGGGCATCCGGATGGCAGCACCAGGGTCAGGGGTTGTCGTGGGGTGGGGGCAGGACCTGCCAGCAGTGTCCGGGAAGTCTCACACCCACACGGCTTCCTCTGGTTCGGGGGCTGCAGCAGTAACTCGGGCCAGTCCCGGGGAGCTGGGGGCTGCCTCGCGCCAGGGCTCTAGGGTGCTGGGGACGGAACCTGAGGGTTTCCTGTCTGCCAAGCATGAGCTTCCCTCAGCCCTGAGCTTCCTCTATGCCCTGAGCTTTCTCTAACCCCTGCGATGCTCTTAAGAAAAAGAACCACAAGGTGTGGTGTGGCAAACTCTCAGCCGAGGGCACATACGGGTGGCCCCATGGGCAACAGGAGGGCCCCTGGCAGAGGAGCCAGCACCCAGCACCCGCCTCCGACCCCGGGGCCCTCTGCGCCCACTCTGTCCCAGGCAGGCAGCCGCCCGAATGCAGGGCATCTGTCACCCACTCAGGATCTGCCTTCCATAGGGCAGCCCCAAGCCCTGTCCCTCCCCCCCCTCCATGTCCCGCCCCCCCAGCCCTGTCCCC
>JAOXYA010036102.1:0-12777 GCA_028565675.1 Sorex palustris
GGGGTTTGTTTTTGTTTTGGGAGCCCCATGAAGCAGTGCTCAGAGCTTACTCCTGGCTCCGTGCTCAGGGATCACTCAGAAATATGACTCTTTTTAAAAACTGAATTTACTTTGAGGGAGAATGGATCCATAATCTTGGGAAGGGTAGGTTCCCAGATGGGGAATCATGTGCAGGCATCCTGTCCTAAACTATGAGAGACTTCCTGCCCTTTTACCCTTGTTTCTATCCCTTTAAATAAAATCTCTTCTGAATTGGAGGGCAGGGAGAGGGGGAGGGGGGAGTTTCCAGATGGACTCCTCTGGCTATAACAACTTCAAAAATATCAGTAGGCCTGGAAGATAGCTCAGAGATCAAGGGTACTTGCATTTCATGCGCAGGGCCTTAAGTTCTACCTCTGGCAACACAATGCCCCAGAGCAGCCTTGGTGTAGCCCTGGAGCACCCCTGAGAACAGCTTGAAAACACTACTTGGTACTGTGAACAGCATGAAACACCCCTGAGAACAGCATGAAAACACTACTTGGTACTGTGTTATCTGCTTTCCTGAAAAATAACAAAGACAGGGGCTGAAGCGATAGCACAGCAGGTAGGGCATATGCCTTGCATGCGGCCAAGCCAGGTTCAATTCCCAGCATCCCATATGGTACCCTGAGCACCGCCAGGAGTAATTCCTGAGTGGAGAGCCAGGAGTAACCCCTGTGCATTGCACGGTGTGACCCCAAAAGCAAAAAAATAACAAAGACAAGGTAATTTGTGACAAGTTTAGATATAGCAGCAGCATTCCCTGGCCCCCCAAATTGTGTAAAACATTCTTCTTTTGTTTGGGAGAGAGGGGCTTGGGGGACATCTGCCTGTGCTTGGTTTACTCTTAACTCTGTGCTCAGGGGTCACTCCTGGTGGGCTCAAGGGACAAGATTTTGTGCTGGGGACTGAACCTTGGTTAGCAGGTGCAAGGCAAGTGGCCCCTGAAATGTCCTTTAATAAAAATCCAGAGAGTAACTCAGCAGTCTGGAAAATAGAAATCTAGAACAAAAGGAAAAAATACTTTAAAATAAAATAAACAAAAATAAACAAAAAAAAATGGATGAGGAAGATCAATGAAGGTAAGAGCTTCCTGCCTAGTAAAAAGACAAAAAGTATTAGAAAACACTTGAGGGCAGGGGATATGACATGGGGTCAGAGGCATATTCTTCACACTCAGGACCCCAGACGGATCTCCTGTGCTATATGTCCTTCCCCACCCCAGCACTATAGGCTACAAAGATCACAGGCATGAGCAAAAAATGTCCAGTCCAGGAGGCTAAGTATCATTAGGAGTGAGCCCTGAGAACCCTGAGTACTGCTTGAGAGCAACCCCTCCACTCCTCCAAAATAAAGAATAAAAATAATCTTTACAGGGAAAGTTCTTCCTGACAGAAAAAAAAAAAAGAGAAAAAAACTACTAAAAACAGCTGTGATGGAAAAAGAAAAAAACATTTGGTAATCATTAAGTATAACCGATTTCGGTGGAAAGATCATCAGATGTAAAAACTAGCAGAGGAAAGTATGCTGTTCACTTAGTTCACTTAGCCATTCTTTTTTGTTTGCTTTGTTTTATTTTGTAGTTACACCTGACAGTGTTCCCGGGTTGCTCCCAGTTTGTTGCACAGGGGTTATTCCTGATGGTGCTCAGGGGACTGTATTGGTACTGGGGACTGAACCTGAACTTCCTACATGCAAAGCAAGTGCTCTAGCCTATTGAACTATGTCTCCATAATTAAAGTAACTTTTCATAATAAACTTTTTAATTATAAAGTCCAAAATGGTAACTTAGGGCGGGAGGGACAATAAGGGAGCAGGTAAGGCACTTGCCTCCCAGACAACTGACCCAGGCTTGATCCTTAGCACCTCATATAGTCTCCCGAGCCTGCTAGGAATGATCCCTGAATACAGAGTCAGAAGTAAGCATCTCCAGGTGTGGCCCCCAAACCAAACCAAACCGAACTGAACCAAACCAACAGAAACAAAACAAAACCCCAAAACAAACAAAAAAGCCCATTAACTTTACAACATAGAAATCTGGCAGCTAATGAAACTGAATACTATCAGTAATAGAACAAAAGCAGACCAAGTGCCCTACATCAGATGCACTGAGGTATTCCTGACAAATATATACAACATGACTAGTACTGAGAAAAATCACTTAAGTGAAAGAATGCTATAAAGGAATGCTATAAGCTAAATGTACTATTTTTTTTATTTATCTTAAATGACACCATGAAACATAAAGACTAAGGAATTCTAGATTAAGAGTGTAGGGCAAGAACCGTAGCTCAAGAGGCAGAGTACATGCTTTGTATGTGTAAGGCCTTAGGTTCAATGTCCAACCACCCACAGTTCCCAAGCATTGCTGAGTGTGGCTCTTATGCACTGAGTACCGCCGTCAGTGGCCCTGCAACATCAAAAGTCTAAAGAGAGATAGAAACAATGTAACACCTGATGTAGAATTTATCCTGGCTATGAAAGATGTAACTGGGACAATTACTGATACACTATAAATATTATACTAATACTATTGTGACAATTTCCTTATTCTTTAAATTTGCACCATAGAGAATGTCTTTGTTTATACAAAAAAAAATCATTGTGTATATCTAAGGGTAGAGAAAAATAGGAAAAGGATACAGTGAGATGTAGTTGAAATATATACAGAAATTATTTTACTTTTTCTAATTTTCCAAACATCTCACACTGGATTGGTCTGCAAGTCTTACCTGATGAAGTTGGTTTAGCCTGGAGTCTGAAGGTAAAAGAGAAAAAGAACACTTTCCAGAAGCAGAACCAGAACCTCTGCCTATATAGGATGTCTTATGACCATCTGATCATTTCAAGCAAAGTGAAATGGTTTTCAGCTGACTAAACTGTTAAGGGACTGAAGAAGTTATTTTATATAATTATTATTATTATCATCATTTTTCTGATGGCTCATTCAATCTAGATCCTGACATAGGTATGGCATTTATCCCAGTCATGTCCCTGGTAGAAAAAGGTTCTTTGTTTAACACTCAATACTTACTTTCTGAATGCCTTCTTCATTTACACACACTTTAGAGAAAATCTGTTTAAAAATTTTGCTCAGGGCAAAGGCAAAAACACGGATGGCTCCCAGACGCAACTTGTGGCTCATTTCATCTAAGATCTCACAAACTTCCCCTTGGATCACATCGATGGGTTTCTGGGATTCCACAGAAAGCTGAAAGGAAAGCAGAAATAAATTTCTGTGTTGGTGTGGAGACAAAAGGAGGCCACCTAGAACCATTAGGAGTGTCCCCATTCCAGTACAGAGTCACAGAACTGTACAAAGTCTCTGACCAACACTGGGTAGAGCACATCTCACCTTCCACCCTCACCAATAAAAGAGGCCAGAACTCTCTTCCTCAAATCAGCATTTGAGTAAAAAGCACTAGACTTAAATAGACCAGTACAATATCCAAAAATGGTATACCTTAACTTAAAAGAACAAATTACTTTCCAAAAAGTAATCCTATTTACACAAATTTAAAGACTAGAAATTCACAGAGAATAGCTTTCTAGGATGGACTAAAGAAATCATCTCATGTTTTCATTTGAATTGTCAATAAGCTTATCGCAAATTCTCTAAAGTAAATCTCTGCCCCTCATCTAGACCAGTGGGTGATATTGCCCTCTGAGTGGCTCTAGAATGATAGTAGCCTTGGGTACAATGGGTGGGGGGAGGCACTTTCTTTTTCCTTGCTTAATGGTAGATTTTAAGGTGGAACAGATAGATTGGTGGAGTTGAGAAGATAAAAGGAAGCTGCAATAAAAAGGGGCTGGGAAATGAAAGGATCCTGAGTTTGTCTAATACTGATCCATTTTCTGGCAGGGCTGAAGACAGAAATAGGACCAAGAGTTTATGCTGAAACACTGGAGAAAAGATGAACTCTGCTTATTTGTTTGTGGTCCCATTGGTTGGAGAAATGATATAGGGCTTTGGGTTCAAATTCAGCCTTACATTAGCCGTGCCTCCTCAACTCCCCAGTTGGGGGGTGGGGTGAGGGTGGGGGTAGGATACAGCATGAAGTACCTGTTTAACCCAGTGGTTGTGAAGATGCCTGCATGTCTGTTTAGGGTGGGAAGAAGCTTGTGTGTCTTGATGTGTGTATGGGTTCAATTCCCAGGACTCTACCCTAAAGAGGCTTGGTGCATATTAGCAAAAAAGGTAATAGGGGTATCTTCTTGTCAGTCTTTTGAGGCTTTCAGTCTCCCCTTCTTCACTTTCGTCCCCTACTCACCAGTCTCCACAGCTAAGATGACACATTTATTTAATTTTACAAAGGAGAAAGAATGACCAGGGTGGCTGGTCTACCCATTCTTCAAAGGACATCCTGGATATAAGAATGTATTATAGAGTACAGAATGTATCCTGGTTAAAGAGAAGGCATGGGGTCAGATTTAAGGCTGCCTTTTCTCTGGGACAAGAAGTGTAAAGGGCAGACTGGAGAGCAGAGAGTATAGAATGTTGGTGAAATAACTTCAGATAACCCTACAGACACTGGATAGGAATAAAGAACAAAAAGAGAAAGACAGGACTGGGTAAAACGGAGTCTATAAAGGGTCACTGTCACTGTCCTCCTGTTGTTCATCGACTTGCTCAAGCGAGCGGGCCCAGTAATGTCTACATTGTGACACTTGTTACTGTGTTTGGCATATTGAATACATCACAGGTAGCTTGCCAGGCTTTGCCCTGCAGGCGAGATACTCTCGGTAGCTTGCCGGGCTCTCCGAGAGGGGCAAAGGAATCAAACCTGGGTTGGCCAAGTCTGCTGCGTGCAAGGCAAATGCCCTACCTGCTGTGCTATCACTCCAGCCCTATGAAGGGTCTGCACTGTCTGCACTGTCCTCCTGTTGGTCATCAATTTGCTCGGGCGGGCCCAGTAACATCTCCATCATGAGACTTCTTGTTACTGTGTTTGGCATGAGGGTATGAAGGAAAATATTTAGAGGGGGAAAAAAAAACAAGGAAAATGATACATTTGGAAAATGAATAAAATAGTGCAGGTCAGAGACGAAGAAGCATAAATAAAGGTAATAATAGATTCAGAAGAGAAAGGAAGGGGTGAGCAATGTTCTGCTTTGGGCAACAGAATGGATAGTAAGGTCACCCTAGGAAATAGGGAACCTGAGCAGGAATAGAGACTAGCACAGTCCAGGGGTTGAGAAGGCAGTACATTGATTCTGATTATTGTGAAACATATAAGCTACACACTAAACAGATAATGATAAAAATCTAAACATTTTTGGGCAAAAAGACAGTTCAAGTCATAGAACCACACACCTGGAGGCATGGCGGTGGCTTTGGGGTGTGGAAGCAGCTGGCAGGGCTTTGTTTGGGAGGGAAGTGGCCTGCCCCCCTCCGAGAGTGATCCAGAGATTTCTGCCAGAAATGCGCACCCCCATTCTCTTCACAAAATAAATTTGGAATAAACTCTGAAACTATTATGTGGTAAAACATAGCAAGACTTAAAAAGCAGTAGTCATAACTCCACTATCCCTAGCCTTGTCCCTCTTTTTTATGAGTTGGGGGCAAGGGTTGGATTGCATGCAAGAAAAGCAGGCACTTTTTGGACCATCTCCCTAATCCTCTGATGTGCTCTTTTTCTCAGTTTATTCTCGGTATCACAAACCTAAATGGTCTTTTAAGTTTGGATACTTTTTAGGGGATGGACGGAGCGGATGGGCACCTGGCAGTACTGGGGCTACTCCTGGCTCTGTGCCTGGGAGATAACACTAAACTGAGGATTGAACCGCGGTCAGTCCCCTTAATCCTGTCTTATCTCTCACATGGTTCTTTAAACTCAGAAGTAATCAAATCTTTCCTTGATAAATACCCCTTAGTTGGCTGCTACTGTATTTTGTGAGCTAAAGGCAGCCTGAGTTAGAGGAATAGCATAAGGTGGAAAGAAACTGATTTAGGAGAACAGACCAGCAAATGACAGACGGTATGTGAAAGAAAAGCAAGAAGATGATGATGGCATCCAGATTTTTTTTTTTCCGTTTTGAGCAACTAGCATATGGAAAAGATATTCTTGGAGACAGAGAAAACCAGGTGGGTGTGAAAATGCACATAGTAAGGGATGTGGATGGGAGGGTCAGAGGTTGATTTAGGTATCTTAAGTTTGAAGTACTTTAGAGAGAGGGGGGAAATAAGGGAAAAGGGGAAGAGAGTAAAATGGAAGAGGAGATATGCCAGGATTTATCATAGATCAATTAAATCAGTCTCTATTTATAGGACAAATATGTTTTTAAAAAGTACTAACCCAAGAAATAGGTTTTTTGAATGCAGGTTATGTGCTAGGTTCTAGAATACAGCAATAAAGAAAATCTTTCCTTAAGGAAGTTTACGTACTAATGGATAATGAGAGTTACATGTTTTTTAGAGTTCTCAAAGTCATTACAACAAAGGACGATTACTGAAAACTACTGTGTAGCTTCCAGTTGATAAAACTTGACTGCACATATGAAATAGATCCAACCAGAAAAGTCAGCCTTAGATAGATCATGATAGATTAAAACAAAACAATTATAAGCATAGGTTACATATGTCCATATTAGAAGAGAGATAAAGAAATTTCCTGAGGCCAAAAGCCTACCTAAACCCCAGTTAAAAGTCAAAGAAATAGACAGATGTTTACAGTTGAATCTCAAAGCATAAGCAGCATGGAGGGCCAGCTATCAGGGAGCTCTAATTCTACTTACTGGATATTTTGATGTCTTCAAATGGCATACCCAAAATAGAATTCAGCTTCTGTCTCAAACACATTTCCAGTTCTAAGTTCCCCATTTCAGTGGACTAGCCCTATTATCTTTATTTTACTTTCCTTCATTTAATTTACCTGATTGGTCATTAAATAAGGCCAGTCTACCCCTCAATTTTTTTTTTCTCTTTGGGGTCACAACTGGCATTGCACAGAGATTACTCCTGGCTTTGCACTGAGGAATTCTTCCTGGCAGTACTTGGGAGACCATATGGGATGCTGGGAATCGAACCCGGTTTGGCCGCGTGCAAGGCAAACACCCGGCCCACTGTACTATTGCTCCAGCACCTCCCCCCACTCAAATTTCTTAAATCTATTTCTCTGCTTCTACAAGTTATCAGTTAACAGTTCTGGAAAATATAATTGCATAAAGGTATCATTGCAAGAACATCATAAGACAGATTTCATGTTTCCATTTATCGTAGTATAAGACCTCTAAACCATAAACTGAACATGTCTTACTCAAACTTGATACCTTCATGATAGTACTCGTGCTTATCTTCCATGTCTCAATTATGGTTTCTTTTTTGGTATTTGAGCTGTGCTGGGGAGTAGAACTGAGGCCAGTAGTGTGCCAGGCAAGTACTTTATATTGTGAACTATTTAATGGTTCCTCCAGTCTTAATTCTTATTATTATCCCATATTTACTCTCTTTCATTTGGTCATCGTGAATTACTTTTAGGATCATGAATTTGCATGTTCTCCAGTCCTTAAAAATAATCTGGTGGTGGAGTCGGAGCAATAGTATTGCTTGTCTTGCATGTGGCAGACCCAAGTTTGATCCCTGACATCTCATCATCCTGAGCACTGCCAGGTGTAATTCCTGACTGCAGCCAGGAGGAAGCCCTGAGCACCACCAAGTGTGGCCCAAAAATAAAGAAAAAATCTTGTGGCTCCTACATTTTGCTAAACTTTCAATGTACTTAAAAAAAACTACTGATGCCTGGCTTCTTCCTTGACATTCTGATATAACTGATATGGGAATAAGATCTATGCATAAGATTTTTTTTTTAATTAACTTTTTTTGGGGGGAGAGGGGAACACCTAATGACACTCAAGGCTTATTCCTGGCTCTGTACTCAGGGATCACTCCTGATAGAGTTCAGGGAACCATAAAAGGTCCTGGGGTTCTGGGTCAGTCATGCACAATCAAGATTCCTACCCACTGTACTATCTCTATGACCCCTTTAAGCACCAGCTCCTTTTTTGGCCACACCCTGAGGTGCTCAGCTATGCATAAGATTTCTAAAAGTTCTCTGAGTAAATAATTTTAAAGTAGACTAAAATTTTTAGTTACTATTTTTAATTTTGCAGGGTCAGGAATCAATCTCAGGGCCTCACATACATAGCATAAATATACTATCACTAAGTTCTATCAGTGCCCAGGGATTACTCCAGGTGGGTTTGGGGGGACTGACTAAATGTGATGCTTAGGATTAAACCTGGCTCAGCTGGGCAAAGTGCAAGGCAAGTGCTTTAACCCTTCTCTGGGCCTCCCTGAATAATCTTATGTATTTATTTATCTATTTTTTTTGTCAAACCCAACGATGCTGAGGGGTTACTCCTGGTTCTGTACTTAGCACTCACTCTTAGAGGTGCTTAGAGGACCATCTGGGATGCCAGGGATTGAACCCCAGATCAGATGCATGCAAGGCAAGCATCCTACTAGCAGTGCTCCAACCCTACCTGAATAATTTTAAAAGTGTAGTGAAGTTTGAAAATCATAGGGGAAAAGTCATTTTCTCTGCTGGAAAACTTTTTATCCACTTTACCTAGAAAATCCTTAAATCATCTTTAGTGCCTCCTTTAAAAATGTACCTAACTGGGGCTGGAGCGATAGTATAGCGGGTAGGGCATTTGCCTTGCACACGGCCGACCAGGTTCGATTCCCATCATCCCATATGGTTCCCCGAGCATCGCCAGGAGTAATTCCTAAGTGCATGAGCCAGGAGTAACTCCTGTGCATCGCCAGGTGTGACCCTAAAAGAGAAAAAAAAAAGTATACTTAACTTCCTATATAAAGTGTTGCCCCTAACTAGTTAGTGTTACTATATATAGGGTACAGGGTTCTCATTAGCACATCTTGTGCCATATTTTGTTGTGATTACATAATTTTCATCTTTACCTATCAGACTATACACTCAAGAGGGTACAAAATGTTCAACTTATTCTCTGTCTGACACCTGTATCTAACAAAGAGGTGAACACATTTTCATTGGTATAATAAACACATTATGAATATGGTTAATATGCTAAGATACATAAAAGTATATTCATTTATTTCTATTATCTTTATCAAATAAATTTCTATTCACACAAATTTCATTGTATTTTATAATTTATCATAAGAAAAATTATTCCCAGTCATTGCAACAAAATAAACAAGGGAAGGGTAGTTGGCAAATAAAAAGAAAAAGATAGTGAACAAATCTAACACATTATAACAAAATAATTTTAAAAATTAAATAAACATTTTATTTTTTATAAAATAATTAAGATAAAAATAAAATCAGAAAAAAAGTTCATAAAGTCAAGAAGAGAAAGAACAGGACTGAGTGACAACTCAGTAGGTAAAGTGACTGCCTCAAAAGTGTGAAGTCATGAGCTTGATCCCTGATACTGCCGCATGTACAATCCTAGCAGCTCTCTGATGTTTGTGCCTGGCAGCCTGGATGAGATCCACAGCTTCAGAAGCAATTTTCAGCCATACTGTAGCCAGGAGTATGCAAATACTGTAAACTGTGATCCCTGTCAAACTGCAACTAGAAGATGTGAAACACTCTGTCAATGAGTGTGAGGTTTGGGGAAACATCTGGGTGAGCAACAAGGAAAGAGTGTAACCCTAGTGAGCACCACAACTAAAAGATGTGCACAATATAATGTATGACCTCCAGTCACTGCAACAAAATCAACAAAGGGAAAGAAAATGGGCAAATAAAAGAACTTGTTGATAATGAACAAATCTGTCCCTGCTTGAAGAGGGAATTACTTACCTGCTTAATGATATAATTGATCTCTTCAGAATTGAGAACACTACTTCTAATATCCTGCGGTTTGCAAGGAAGAATTCCCTTGTACACAAGAGGTGTGAAGCATTTCATTGCAAATTTAAAGTCACTGCCATGCCTCCTTTCTTCTAACATATCTTCAAATTCATCCCATTTTTTAAGCTCCTTCTGTGGATATAAGCAAATAAAACAAAATAATGTGCACGCTATAACATATATTAGGACCAGTAAAAGACTGCATTGGTAAGGTTTCATTTTTATGACAAAACTTTTATTCTTTGACATATAAACAAGAGCAGAATGTTATGATGTCAAGTTTTCATATATTTAGAAAAAGAGGGATCTGGCAGATGGATCCACGGCTCTGGGCAAGGGTGAGGTCATAGTGGGCTGGAGTACATCAGGTAGAGCTTTTCTTTGTACAACTTATTTATCCTGGATTTAATACCCAAGACTCCATTTGGTCTACTGTGGACTACCAGAAGTGAGCCCTGAAAGCAGAGCCAGGAGTAAGCCATGACCACTGCTGGGTATAACACCCCCCTCTAATAACTCTCCATCTCTGTAACTATATATTTATTGCCTCTGTACCTCCTCATTACAATTCAGCATCTACTCTACCAATCCTTGAAACAGATGTATACAAATTTGCCAATGTCTTAATTAAATTCTTAAAATTTTTTTGAGAGATAGTAATGGGGTTATGGGGCTCGCCATGCACATGGCTGATCCCGGATCAAATCCCAACACTTCATACCATTCCCTAAGCTCCAACAGGAATGATCACTGAGCACTGCCGGTGTGGCCCAATCCTCCACACCCCAGCCCCAAACTGCTTTTTGATGATTAATATTAATATAGTTGCTTGTCAAGTGACAGTCCTAGGACTCTGCCTATACTAAAGAATAATTCTCACACAAACAATTAAGTATTATCACTATCCCATTTTACAATGGAGAAACCAAGATAGAAAAAGTGAAATAAGCCACCCATGGTCCTTTAGGCAGCAATGAGCAGAGTTATGACTCAAACCCAAGTCCTATGCCTTTGCAGACCTTGTTCTTAGCCACTATCATATACTAGCAATGTGTTAATAATGAAAAATGTGGAAACATGATAAAATATAAACTGCCCACCATTTTATACCCCACAATAACTCTTCACAGTTACTTATTTTGAGGGCTGGAGCAACAGTACAGCAGATAGGGCATTTGCCTTGCATGTGGGCTACCTGGATTTGATCCCATATTCCCAGTACCATCAGCCACCTGGATAATTACTAAGTGAAGAGCCAGGAATAATTCCTGAATATCACACGACGTGGCCCCCAAAATTAAAAACAAACAAAACCAAGAAAATAAAAAAACTATTCCCTTTTTTGATAGCTACAGGAATAAATATATTTTTAATTCAAAATAGGGACCATACTTTCTATAGCCTGGCAGTCACGCCCAGGAACTGCCTCTGGTGTTATATAAGCTCATTAATAGCCATGGTCCAGAGTCTCAAAAATAAATCTCTTGAAAGAGAGCAACATGAGAGCAACACACCACAGAGATGCCTCTGGACCCTAACGTCAACATCCAGTTAAAAAAAAAATTAATTAACCTCAGCTTTATCACCACATTTAAAATTTTAGATTTCCTGGACATCTCATACTCTGCAACACTGGTGTACCAAGACAAGAGCTTAATGGTTCCAGGGTGAAGTACAACAATCTTCACACACTTAAGGAAACTTTTTTGGATTATTTTTAGCAGAATTTTCATAACAAGCAATACAAAATTATTTAGGTCCTGTTTTAGGGGCAGGCTTTGGGGGTCAGGGTGGAAATATTTAAAATATGATGGTGGGAAACTATAACGGTAATGGGATTGGTGTTGGAATATTAAATGTAATAAATTATTGTGAACAACTTTATAAAAATTAAATAAAATTTAAAAAGAAACATGGGCCAAAACAAATAGCTTATACTTTTTCAACTATGAGTATTTCCATACATATTGATTTTCAAGCATATCACCATTATGTTCCTTAACTTAACAAAATATTTTTTTAAGTAGCAAAGTGATATATACTCAATATAAAAATTTTGAAGATACATTAGAGACCCAGAAAGGAAAATTAAAATCACCTGTCAGGTTATACTGGTGATATAGGTAAGTGGTACAGTCAGTCATATATCACAAATTCAAACACTGACAACATGAGATCTAAACTGCAACTGCTGGAACTCTGTAATGTGCCTGTCAAGTAGACAAGCTGGGATGGGGGATGGGGCGAAGGTGAGGATGGGGAAGGAATAAGGGAACACTGGTGGAGAGATGTTGATACCGGTGGTGGAATAGGTGCTGAAATATTATATGCCTAAAATTCAGTTATCAAAAACTGGAAATCGGGTTTTTTTTCTTGTTTTTTTCTTTTTTCTTTTTGGCCACACCAACTGGTGCTCAGGGGTTAATCCTGGCTCTGCACTCAGGAGTTATAACTGGTGGTGTTTAGGGTACCATATGTGATGTTGAGGATAGAACCAGGGTCAGTTGCATGCTGTACAATCTCTCCAGTGCCCATAGTTCTTTAATTTAAAAAAAAAAATCGCCTGTCAGGGACAGATAAAATAGTGTATGAGCTTGCCTTACACATGGTCAACTAGGATTGGATCCCAGAAGTACAGAGCCATAAGCCCTGAGCAATACTGGGTGTGGCCCAAAAGTATTAAAAAAAAAAAACAGCAAAAATAAACTTGTTATTCCACAAGCCATTTTTTTGAAGAAATATGCATTTCTTTGTTGTTACTGTATTGTTTTGACTATATGATAAATGAACATTTCTGATCCATTTATGGTGTTTCTAATGAAGACCTAAAGTATAAAACTTTTTTATTTATTTATTTATTTATTTATTGAATCACTGTGGGAAAAGTTACAAAGTTTTCAGGTTTAGGTCTCAGTCA
>JAOXYA010036125.1:0-12776 GCA_028565675.1 Sorex palustris
TAGCAGTTATGTGACATTTGAAACCAAACTCTTCATCTAGTTCTACCTGGGCTGGGTGTTCATACTTCTGTTCAGTTTGGTTAGAAGCATGAACTGTACTGCATCTAGTACTTCATTTTAAACAGCTTTGTTGAGATATAACTGAAGTTCTATTAATTGCACCTGTTTGAACAGCACGATGGGATATTTTGACATGTTTATATATCTGGAAAAGCATCACTTTCATCAATAAAAATGAAAATCTCCATCATGATCAATAATTCTTTAGTCTTTAACATATATATTGGCTAGAAGTGGTAGGCTGAGTAATTACTGGCCTCTAATACCTCTTTAGGTATATCACCTTTAGGTACGGAAAATTGGTCTTTTTCAGATGTGGTTTAACTTAAGAATGTGAGATGGTGAGATTATCCTAAATCATTAGGGTGGCCTTAAGCACAATCACTTTTTTAGAAGAAGCCAGAGGGAGACTTGAACAGAGACAGCAGAGAAGGCCAAGGAATGAGAGAGCAAGTGAGTGGAAGAGAAGGAAAAGGGCAAGGAACCAAGAAACAGAGACCAAAGCTCTAGAAACAAGAAAAAGAAAGAAAAAAGATTTTCTCTTTACACTACCAGAAAAAAAGGCCTTATAATGCCATGTTTTCAGCCCTGTTTCAAACTACTGGTCTCTGAGTTCATATTAACATTCATAGCAATCATGGTAAAAAACAAATACAATTATCTCTAGAGTCATCAGCAATGACTCCAAGGATGGAGCAGAACAAAGACGTAACACTCCCATTGCCCATCCAAATGTCCTCATAAGGGCAACATGCACAGACTAATTATCTGATTAGACAGTGCATCTCTATCCTGGAATTTCTACCTTTCAGGGATTCTTCCACATAAATCTGAATTTTTAAGTTATCTGTCTTATAAATCTTACACAAAATTCTTTGACAATAGCTTGTAGAAAAATTTTCCTTAAAGTTTACTTTTATAAGTGGAAGGATTGAAACTAAGGGAGTACTTTTCCTTTTCAATTCTTTCCAAATTCCTTTCTAAAAATAAAATGCAGTAACAACAATGTGTAGAGATTTCAGTACACATTGATCAGAGCTGGGTGATACACATTTTCAAATCTAATTTGAAAAGTAAAAAATGTGGCTGTTATTGTCTTTGTTTACTTGTCTTTAATTATAAGCTATACACACTATCTTCCCCATCTCTATATATCTATATCTATCTCTCTCTATATATATTTCTATATACACTTTTCGTTCATTTGTTTGTTTTTGGGCCACACCTGGCTGTGCTTAGCTTACTCCTGACTGCACTCAGGACCATCACTCCTGGCAAATTCAGGAGACCTTAAGGAATCCCTGGGATAGAGCACAGGTTGGCTGCATGCAAAATAATCAGCCTACCCATTGTACTATCTCTCCAGCCCCAGAATTGCACCCCCTCCATTATTTGATCATTGTTTCTATTTCTTTGTCCACAGTTCTTCTGCTTTGGTTTTTACCATTTGACTATCAAGATCGCAATGTCCCTATTACACATATGAACTCTTTATCTAATAAACATATTGAGCACTTTTCTCTTGAATTTGTCCTAGTAAACCATAGGGGAATACCTTTTTTTTTGTAAAAGCACCTCTCATAGAAGCAGACAGGTGATGGGAGGCAAATGATGGTGGTAGTAGTAACAGACACTGTGGAGGGAAGTGAATATTGGTGAAGAAATGGGTGTTGAAATATTGTATTCCTGAAACCCAGTCATGAATATCCTTGTAATTTCATGGTAATTAAACTTAAAAAAATATTCTGTTTACAAAACTAAAATAAAAAGAAGCTGTCCAGGGGAAAATTTACCCCATGGATAAGACTTTCACAGAGATGAATAGGGACCCCAGCAACTTGGGAGAAACACAACTGATTTTCTATCATTTTTTTTTCATTTGTAACCCTTTGCTAACAAAAGTTCAAATCTTATCTCTTTCACCATTTACACTGTGTTATTTCCTATGTAAAGGTAAATGAGATCCCTATTCTCTCACATAATGAAAGTTTGTTTAGCCTGTTATATCATATACTTATTTATTTATATTCCAGTATATTAAGGCTTCCTTTTAAAATCAAGACTTAAGCAGAAGATTTAATATATACCCTAAATATGGGTTTTATTTATTTTAAATAAGTAAAAACCTACATTTATTTTTATTAATATTATTATTTTCACGGCAATGCAGGCTTTGAATTTTAAAATGTCCTAGAGTATGTATTCTTATTCCATAAGATCAAAATGATACTCTATTTTTTTATCAATGCTTCAGTTAAAAAGCAGTACATTGTTTTCTCCTTGAAAAAGCAAAAAAATTAATTTACTTGACTTAGTAATATATTATGAATGATGAAACATAAACAAAACATGCATCCATTTGATTGGCAGTTGTAATTAAATAATTATGACAGTAGTAGGAAAAGGAAAAAGAACCTTTGTTAGAATCAATATTGTGCTATATCCACAAATGATAAACAATGGAGCAAGGTGTGTCTTAGTGTTTTAAGAAGACAGTCAGGTGTTCCCCATTCTTTCTCCCACCCACATCCTATAGAGTGACACTCAAGCAGGCCTGCAGCAAACAAGAAGTGGCCGGGGGGGTGGCAATATGAAGAGAGGGAAGGAAAGACTGGGCCCCCTGAGTTGGTGGAGCATAGTCTCTGGTCTTCACACACTCTGGTTCTATTATGATAGAAATATATGATACATATTTTTTATTTTACAATTGATTTATAACATAAATCCTTAGAGATAATTTTGCTTGTGGGTAGGAAAAATTAAAGATGTGATGCCCACACTGTCTGTGCTTGGGATGTACTTCTTTATTTTAAGCTAAGAAAATCCTGGTTGTACGAAACCAGGATCTTCCTGTAACTATGTCGATAAGGTGCCATGTTGTGCACTCACCTGCATAGCTTGGTGCCTGCCCTATCTGCACTTTGGACGAACCTCACCATACTGATAAGGTGCCAAGATGTGCAATGTGCCTTTGCATTACCTGAGCATAAAGCAAAGGAATGATGAGTTTGCAGTGATGCCCTATAGAAACAGTCTCTTGGACCTCTAAGCTTTGTCTAAGATTTTAGGTGCTTGCCTAGCCTAGACCCACCAGTCTGATCAACTGATGTAAACAAAGACCTACTTGTTCTCTTGCCATAGATTGTTTCATGTTCTTGATTAAGAGAACTCTCACTACATTTTCTTCACAGCCTGTCACTTGAGAAAGTACTTAGCAAATGGAATAAAAAACTGAATAACAAAAATGAATGCCAAAGAACAAAGATACAAGAAGTTCTTAAGAGAGGAAAGAAATACTTAGATGGCAAAGAAATGTTCACAACTCTTGGTTTTAGAAACAAAATTAAAATAGTATTTTTAGCCTCTCAGACTGACAAATAATTGTTACCAGTGTATGAAAATTAAAATGGTGAGTCTTGAGCAAATAAACAAGGAGAGGATGCAAATGACAACCATGTAGAAAATAAGAAAATGCTGAAAAATAATATCCCAATGTTTCCATATATTAATTGGCAATTTTTTCAATAATATGATGAAATGTTTTCATTCCAGTGGCAAAATCATGAGATTCAGTATGACTCTTCTGGTTTTTGCTTAATTTTTGGTCAATCTAGCCAAAGGCTCAATGGAGCAGTACTCAGATGTGGTACTTGGAGACCACCTAAGTCACACCTGTCTGTGCTAAGAGGAGAGCTCTTTAGGACTGTGAATTGAACCCAGGGACCCACACATCCTGGACACTTTTACCTAGGTCCCAAATATAATCAGAAGAGACTACAACTCTTCTGGTGAGATACATGCATGGAAGAGAGAACACAAGAAGGGCCACAAGTCTTTGAGATTGAACTACATGAAGGAAGGAGATGGTGACCTAGTGTCTTTTGCGTTATCTGCTCGACATCCAAAGATGCTGTTGCATATATGGGAGAAAGGAGTGTTTTTGTGGCATGCACCACAGAGTTTCCCTGTATTTCAGAAACAAGCAAAAATGGGGCCAGGAAATAGTTCCAGTGGAGAGCCTGTGCCTCATTTGTGCAGGGCCCTTAGTCCTATTCTGAGCATCCCCTGGGTATGACATTAAATGGGTGTGAGCAAACACACATGTAGGTAGACATAACAAACACATGTGCACATATATACATACATGCCAGAGGGTGGATGTATGTATGCAAGCTTGCAATAGACATGTGTCTGAAATGCTAACTTTTCCCCTTTCTTTCTTTTTTGTTGGAATAATAGAATGTCTAAAATCTTATTGATATAAACATTAATTTTGTTGATATCCAAAATGCCTTAACAAGTATCCATTCTCAAATGATCAGTCTTGATACTAAGAAAAAATAGTCATATAGTTTGAGGCAACTTGGAAGAAATTGAGGGGATCAGGCTGAGCAAAATTAGCCAGAGGCAGAAGGACAAATTCAGGATGATCTTGCTCATCTATGGAGCAGAAGAGTTGACAAAATGAAAACAATGGCAGTCAGTAATAAACCTCAGACACTAGAATACAGACTTGAAGGTGTCAGGTTTGGGGGTTAGAGGTGAATGACAGGGTTGACTGGAAGTAACACAAGAATGTAGGTAGATTTTCTGGAACAATGTGGATGGTCCTAAAGGAGGGAATAGCAGCCCAAAACATAACTGTCAAACAGCCAAAACTGGGAAGTGAGGGGAGATGACAGAAGGATGGGGGTGATCATGGGCATTCAGTGGCAGGGCTGTGGAATAGTTCTGAGCATCAACAGTGGAAAATTGAACATTTCTGTAACCTTGTTACCGGAACTATAATGAGCTATGATTTAAAAAAAAAAGAGTTTTTAAAGAGGAGAGGGGGCCCAGGGCTGGTGCTGAAGTGTAATAACTGCACCTCAGCAACATAAACTTTAAGGCTGTTGCAACAACATCACCTAATTTCTAACAAAAGTAGAGACAAAATCAGGGTGAATAATCAGTTTAAGGTGAGTAATCAGTCTGACACTGACTGTAGACAAATCTCAGGGGTCTCAACACTATTGTAATTCTCTGACAAGGTGAGAAAGGAACCACAGTAAGAGGGAAGGGAGAAGGTTATCAGGCCTGTGAACTGGAAAGGCAAGTTTGGGTGCAGACTGTCCAGATTTTTACCAAAGACTGTTTCCAAGGCACAAAATGTACCGCAGACCCCCACAGGCCCCAGGCCCTCAGTTTACCTGCTCTGCTGACTAGCTCACTCACTTCCAGGCAGAGATAGGTAATGCTTGAATCCTTCCTTAGAGGAGCTTTGGGACACCAAAGCCACCTAATCCAGGAAGGTGTTACGCTTCAAAGCATTTCTATTCGGACAAAGGCAAATAAATAGCTAAGACTTTGAAATTATATGGCTTCCTATTCTATTGTTTCAGGAATATTGAGCTCTAGCAGACTGGAAATCATCTTGGGGTCTTGTTCAATGATTGAACTTCTCTGTCTTCTTTCTGGTGCTCCAGAGAGTGGTCGTAAGCAGTAAACATTCTGATGGCTTTATTTATAAATTCATGGATATCTTCTCCTTGGCTAGGAATTTGCCTTAACCTCTAGGCATGGACACCACTTAAATCTTTCCCCCAAAATTCTGCAGCACAGGGTAAGAGTTTTTAATGAGGAACCTGACATTCTTAAGAGATAAGAGGATAGAGTTCATCCAATAAATGCCAGACATCCAAGGCAATTCCCTGCAAAAGTGATAGGCTCAGCACTGGGAAAGGGGCTAACCTAAAGTTTAGATGGGCTAACTTTTAATTAACTAGTAAAGTTTAATTGAATAACTCAAAGTTTAGATCCAAGTAACACCCTTCCTACTCCACTCATTTGTGGAATATAAAGTAACAGACTGGGAGACTAACACCCAAAGATAGTAGGGATAAGGATCAGGAGGATTGCTCCACAGCTTGGAAGCTGGCCTCACATGCTGGGGGAAAAGGCAGCTCAGATAGAGAAGGGACCACCAAGAAAAGGATGCTTGGAGGGCCTGCTCGGGATGGGAGAGATGTGCTGAAGGTAGACTATACACCGAACATGATGGCCACTTAATGCCTGTATTGCAAACCACAACACTCAAAGGGAGAAAGAGAGTAAAAGGGAATGCACCTGCCACAGATGTGTGTGTGGGTGAGGAGGGGGTTAGAGGAAGGGAGTGGTGGGAGGGATACTGGGATCATTGGTTGTGGAGAATGGGCACAGGTGGAGAGATGGGCACTTGATCATTGTATGACTGAAACATAAGCACAAAAGTCTGTAACTGTACCTCAAGGTGATTCATTAAAAAATAATAATAAAATTAAATTTAAATTAAACAAACAAAACTAAGTAGCACCCTTCCAGATGTGATACTCACAGTCCATTTTTAAAGGACTTAAAACTTTGAGGGAATCAAAATATGACCCAACCTGGATTTTATTTTTACTTCTGGTTTCTAATCCTCACCACTGTCATGCATTCCTCCTTCTGTGGCCTGGATGAAATGAAGTAATGGATGATCCACTACTCTCAGCAGTACCAAGGCTCTCTTAAGAGAGCAGGCATAGGAATCCCAGGGAGTGTTAAAGCACAGATCGCTAGCCCCACCTCCAGATTCTACTGCTACCCGCCCTCCTTCGCCCCTCCCAAGTCTAAATCAAAACTTCCTGTGTGATTCTTTGTACAGTCCCACATTTCCCAGAGGAGCGATATGCTTGTTGTAGCCACATTTTA
Organism: Sorex palustris; assembly: GCA_028565675.1. Classification (NCBI taxonomy): domain Eukaryota; kingdom Metazoa; phylum Chordata; class Mammalia; order Eulipotyphla; family Soricidae; genus Sorex; species Sorex palustris. The sequence continues at coordinate 6,769 of JAOXYA010036125.1, forward strand.
AGAACCACTAGTCTAGGTAATAAGGGCTTTACATTTTTCCTAATTAAAAAAATGCAATAGAATTTAAAATAAGGATAAAAAAGAATTTTGGCTTGGATTAAATCAAACCTGGCTAGCTTCCCAGCTCTGCCAATTACTAGCTGCATGAACTTGAAGAAGTTTCTTCACCAACGGGAGTTTCAGTTTCCTTAACATAACATATGAATAATAAAAACTCTTGGCAGAATTGTTGCAAGAATACAAAGGCTGTATAGATTCTACAACAGTTAGCTAATATTATCTCTGCTACCCCAGAATTGTTCTAGACATAAATCTTGATTGCACAAAATCCAGTCTTTCTAAGCACTAGTCATTCAAGTATTAATTTGTGTTCCAATAAACAGGAAACTCGATCTAGATTAGTTTAGTTTCTTATGCATACAAATCTTACCTTTTTACTTCATTACTACTATTTGTCAGGCAAGATGAGGTTATATATACATGGGAGATGAGGTTCTATATTGACTTCGTCTTAAAAAAGAATAGCAACAAGAGATCAAGGTGTGGGTCAGGGTTTGATCTCAGAACTCATATGTACCAGGTCCTGGATTCCATTCTCAACACAGAAAATTAACAGCCCAAACCACAAAGATAAATGGGCCATGATTATAGAACAGACACAACTGAAACTTTACTCTCAGATGTGTCACCTACTGAAAGTTCAATTTGAAAGTTCTCAGGATCTCATGAGTGGGAGGCAAATGTGCCCCAGCCATCACAATTTGTTTCCAGCAGATTTCACCAGTCACTAGTGATGCCCAATGCTCTGTGAGAGTCTTGTGAACAGAACTGAGATTAAGACACCCCAAGATAATTGTCTACTATGATTTTCAAGAGAAACCTGGGAGCAAGCTAGTGTTGAATCACTTGCCATAACTAAAGAGGCGTATAAAAATGGGTGAATCCCTTTTGGTAGTCCCATATCCTCAGTCCTTACCATGTCCCACTTTGTTAAAAACCAAATGGAGCTTTTAAAAATTTTTCATATTATTCCCCATCTTCGCTCAAAATCCAGGTTACATGCTTATATACCAACAGCTATCCAAATCGTGGAAACAAATCAAGCACCCCTTGATAGAAAAATGGATAAGCAAAATGTGGATTATATGCACAATGAAAAAAAAAGGCTCAACTTTTTAAAGGAAAGGAATTCTGACATTCTCTATAATGGAGATGATTTGGAGGCAGTTAGCTTAGCTAACCAACACGCTGTGATCCCACTTAATGAAGTACCTAAAAATCACCAAATTCCAAGAGTGGTGTTTGCAGCAGACTGAGTAAATGAGGGGTTACAGGGGGACTTGTGTCTAGTGGGTATGATGTTTCAGATTAGAAAAATGGCACAGTTCTAGAGAAAGATGATGATGATGGTTGCACTGAGGTGTAGATGTACTCAATGCCACTTGACTTTATTCTAAAAGTCGTCAAAATGCGTAAATTTTATGCTATTCATAGCACTGTAGCACTGTCACATTCTCCTCCCATTGTTCATTGATTTGCTCAAGCAGGCATCAGTAAGATCTCCATTGTGAGACTTGTTGTTACTGTTTTTGTCATTTTGAATATGACATAGGGAGCTTGCCAGACTCTGCCATGTGGGTGGGATACTCTTGGTAGCTGGGTTCTCCGAGAGGGACAGAGGAATCGAACCCAGGTTGGCTGAGTGCAAGGCAAACGCCCTACCCACTGTGCTATCACTATACATAAAGCACATAAATTTTATATTTTGCATATTTTACTAAAAAGTAAAAGGAGTAAGGAAAGAAGGACAGAGAGATGGCAGGAGGAAGGAAGGAAGGAAGGAAGGAAGGAAGGAAGGAAGGAAGGAAGGCAGGAAGGAAGGAAGGAAGGAAGGGGAGGGAGGGAGGAAGAGAAGAAGGATGGGGAGGAAGGAGGGAGGGAGAGATGAGGGAAGGATCGAGGGAGTTCAGCTCAGGGTGGGACTTAATCTACTGGCTTCAAAATTACCCTACAACAGAGAGAGAACTAAAGTTATAGGGGTCTAACCAAGACAATAAATCTTCATCAGAGGCTGGGGATACATATCAGATATAGAATATTTGCTTTATATTGTGAGATCCTAGGTTCAGTCTCCAGCACTGCAAATATTGTTGTTGTTGTTGATGATGATGATGATGATGATGATGAAGATGATGATAAACAATATGGGACATGAGTGGCAGCTAACCAGACTAGACTCCTTGTTTCACATGCAAGATACCTGGATTAGATTCCTGGCAATTTATATAATCTTCTGAGTACCGCCAAAAGCTACCTACCCCTGAGAACCAAGCTGTGCAACAATTGGAACCTCTGAGCGCCAGTGGATGTGGCTATAAACAAATAAATGAGGCTATAAACAAATGAATAAATAAAAATCAACACTCCAATATGAGGATCATTCCACTCTGGTAGGTGGAAACTGCTGAGACAGCATCTACTAAATCAATCCCACAAGTGAATAACAGAAAGAAATCACTTAAACAAGGAAAATGCTGTCATTATGAAATCAGCAGCCCTATAGGTGTGTCATATGAGAGTCCTGGGATTTCCCCCAGTGTCATGGAAACAGAAGGCAGCTGTTGAGAAGTGGTGGGAGTTAAATACTGTGTTTTCCTCATGCTGAGGCAATGCTTCCCATACATTCACCAGCAGATTCTGTTCCATATAATTGAATCCATGAGGAGCCTTTGGACTTTTTATAAGGTGACTTTTACCAACAAATCTCTTTTGCAAAAAGCAGAAGGAGGATCTGCTTCATCTTTGCCCTGACTCTTTTAAGCCAACCGGGCACTTAGGGAGAGGGAGTGAGAACCCAGAACCGATAACCCCTGCCGCAGTACATTTGTAATGTGTACAAGGATACAAGGAGAAAGATACGAGGGAACGCACAGGAGATGTTGAACTTCATGCTCACTAGAGACAGGCATCATGCATGCACAGATTGACAGAGGCATCCCAGCACATGGAAGAAAAACTTCACAGGCATGTTTATGCCAGGTGTTGAACACAGGTCTTCCTGACTCATTCCCTACAATATTACTTGGTTGCTCTTACCATATCTGAGCACAGAGTAATTTAAAAGTCAGAAAAGTTTTCCCTAATTTAATAGAGTCTCACAGTCAGCAACTAGAATAGGAACTTGCAAGTGGAACCTTTGGATTTCCTATTCTCATGAATGGAGAAAAGTCTTCTGTTTCTCTTTGTAATCTCCTATCCCTGTGAATATCAGAGTCATTGGAATGGAGATATGGATCTCACAGCAGGAGCCTTGGTTTTCCTCAATAACAAAGCAAGTGGGAAAAGAGTTGATTACATAATTCAGGATCTCTCTGAGGAAATGGCAAATACAAAATGCAGTGCAGTCAGGGTCAGATTCCTTGTGAGGACTGAATAGCACCAAGGCAAAACTAATAACACATGGTGTGGTGCATTGGGAAGGATTGCTTAGGAAGGGAAGTTGCGAAATTAAGGATTTTGGGAAAGGAAAAAGTAAAAAACACCATTTGCAAGTAAGTTTTATTGCTGTTGATTTTTTTTATACTACAAGTGACATCCATAAGTAACAACCAAAAGAGGATATTGAAGGTGTGGGATGAGGGAGTGCAACTGGATGAGAAGAGAAAGAGAGGAAATGATCAAAGCTGATGACCCAAGACTGGACAGGAGATAGAAAAGCCACAGCACCATTGTACATTATCAGGACAAGAAACTATTTGCACTTGGACAAAGCTAACCTTTCTTCTTATACAGATTGATTCCAGGTAACTCATACGATGACTTTTTTTTAAAGAGGGAGAAAGAGGCTGAGGAGATCAGTCAAAGGACCTCTAGTGAGTGCTCTAGGGTGGCAGGAACCACCAGCACCACCTGGTCTGAGCAGAGCCTGTATCCCCATTACATGTCACCAGGAGTGGTCCCCAGCCTCTCAGCACCCCTAAAGAAGGAGGTAGCATGTGAATCTGCTCATGCTGGTAGAACAGAGTATCAGTCTAGGTGACATAGATCTGAAGATTCAGAGTTCCAGGCCACTGATGTCTTGCCAGTTGATTTCTGGAGAGACTCCTTGGAGCTGGTATGTAGCCCTCCTCCCAACTTCTCCCACAACCCCTCCTATCTCTGATCCCCCTGCATTCTGCTTACTTTAGGATCAGGGCCCTGTTTTGAGAAGGCTCATTTAACCTTCAAGGCTAATCCTGCATCCATACTCTGTCCTGCACAATTATATAAGGGACTGGGAGCATCAGCTCATAAATTTGAGAGAGAACCCAATTCAATTCATAACACTGAACAAATATATAATATCACCAGAGCTGATTAAAAAGAAATAAAAAGTGAGACTGGTCTTATTTAAATAAATGCAATCAGTAGTGAAAACTGTTAACACAAAATAGGCACCAATTTATTTTGTGGTTTAGTGGATAGTTTCTACCATGTATTCAAGTGATTCTAAACTGATCTCAACATTTTTTTTGTGACATTGGTGAGAAGGGGGCTGTTTTCTAAGTCATTTTTGATGTAAGAGTTCCAAACCAAACTCATGTATTACATAGATTTGGTTATTTTAGGATTTGAACAGATTTCAAGCAAATACAAAGTGAATGTTTCAATGCAAGGGCACCAAGTGATGCATTATAGTTTAATATGAACTTGCTACAAGAAACAGTTTTGGCAACATTTATGTCCTCTTATCAACAACCAATAGCAAGCATCATGCTACGAGTTGAAATGGTAGAAAGAACCACTGAAAATCCTGAGGTGGTGAGAAAGCTGTGGTGATGTCTTCTTCTAATCTATTGTTCCAGGCAGTGCAGAAAGAAACGGGAATAGCAGAACTCAGCTTCTAATGTCTAATGCATCCTCACTCCTTTTATTCCATGTGCTTCAAGTGTATCTGCAGCCCTGAGGTTCTTGCACTGTGCTGGACCATAAAGGTGTAACTCTGGAAATCCTCCTATAAAGGTATTGTGCTTTCTGTCCCCTAGACTGCACTGGGTGCGCCCAGAGCTGTGTCTTCACAGGAGCACCAGGCAAATGCAACGGCTGTCCCTGAAACTAATGACGGTCCACTAAGCTGGAGTTTCCTCCCAGATCAGACAGGGTGATGATCAGGGGATGCCTTAATGCCTGCCACCTTCATCTGCTGACTACCACTTTCTTCTACAAAATAGGGATAAAAATAAAAGTTGTTGATTTAGAGACAGAAATAACAAATACCAGAGCTTGAAATTTAAAAAGCCACTTCACACACTATTCCATCTCAAATAAAAGCTCTCTATTTTAAAATATTTCACTGTGATACAACCACAAATGAAAATTTTAATTTAGGCCTAAACAATACTACGGAAAGTAACAACATATTTAATGTACCTAGGATCAAAATAAACAAAATATATACAAGAAAAATAAAATCAGCATTTTGTATGGAAGACTTAGATTGGATGGAGAAATATACCATGTTCACATACAGAAATAATTATATTCTGGGGAGGGTGATGGAACAGTGATCAGAGCTTATTTTTGGCTCTGGGCTCAGGGATCACACCTGATAGGGCTCAGGGAACTATATATGGTGCCGGGAATCAAATCTTAGTTGGGCTCCTGTAAGGCAAGCTCAATAACCACTATACTGTTTCTCTGACGCCATAAATATTAATTTTGTAAAAATAGGTGTTGGAGTACAAGGAGCTTAGGTTTATCAGGTTGCACCCATCACAGTGCTCCCGAGTTACTCCCATTCCTTTGTCTGTAACCACTTCTATGCTCTCTTCCTCAACCAGTTAATCAACTTTTTTCCTAATCAGAATCTGTTTATTTGTAAGGTCTCATCCTTCTAGGACACTGAAATTGTACTGTAAGTTAATATTGCCTTTCCCCTCTCTTTATGTCTTTTGAATAGTTTACTTTAATGCAATATCCTTTTGGTATAGATACAGGAAGACAATTAATATTATGCTTTATAACTTGGG
>JAOXYA010036134.1:0-12775 GCA_028565675.1 Sorex palustris
TCTAGACCTGAGGGAAAGAATAAAGAAAAGATAAAACAGTGTGGCTTAAAGAAGAATTCAAAATAAATGAGCGGCTATCACTAACTTGCCAGTTTTTCTTCTGAGATATTTGGGGGGCAAATATTTTAAACAGTCGAGCATCAGCAATTGAGAGTTGAGGTGATAACATCCTTTGCAGCTTAAATAGAGTCATGCTATGTTCATTTTCTTCTAACAGCCTCATATCAAGTGTGAGTTATCTATCCAGAAACAAATATCCTAACATTGTGCCTAACATTAAATGAGTTGTTACAAATCCTATTTCTAAAGGAATAGAGCAAGACCTCATTTGGTTCGGTTGACTATGAGTCGAATGATTGCCACACTGTTTACTGTTCATCTATTATGCTGACTTAATAAGTAGTAAGATGTATGTATCCTTGATGATCGCTTGCTTTATATGATTCCTTCTCTACCAGCACTCCCTGAAATGTAACTTGACTTTCTTTCTATACATCAGTTTCTATTGTCTATTATATATCTTGAGAAAGATGAGAGAGAAAGAGCATTTGCAATTATTTGACACATTAATAGTATGATAATATTATCTTCGATCTCTACCTTGCATTTTTGAAAAACTATGTCTCCATCTTTGTAAATAGCTATCCGCCATTAAAGTAGGATGCAGCATTTCATGATAAATGTTATAATGTTAAGATGAACTTCCCTGTCATCCATATTTTTATATGTGCATGGATTCATATTAGAGTTTCAAAGCTGGACTTGGTCTTCTCTTTCTGTCTCTCTGTCTCTCTCTCTCTCATAAATATATCAAGTGAATTTCAATCACCATCCTAAGTGTAGACAGCTCATACTACTTACCTTAAATTCCACTAAATTGTTTGAGAATATTGTTCAGATCAATTCAGATACTTCCCTAAGCAGACACGGTGGTCGGACAGTAAATGTTGGACAGGGTTGTGTTTTTTTTTCCCAATGACTCTGTGATTTGGATACAGGCATCAACATAGGAAATTAATAAGGTATGAGTATGACAGTTTTGTTTACTTAGGACAGTCACACTGTCACTAGATGAAAATAAAGTGTTTAATGGAATTAAAATTAAAATAACTATCACAATAAAATGATAAAAATTGGCTTCTTGCTTTTGTTAAGAATTTTTTTTTGTATAATCTGACATTAAAAAATATCATTGGGCTTTCTGTACAGATATATAATGAGAAGGTACTATTCCCTCAAAAGTAAATGCCTAGGTTCCTTACCTGATAGGTTTGAATTCCTATGATTTAGATTTTTCAGTTGTTTCTTCTGTTTGACATTGCAAACTCCTTTTAGTGATTCTATTCTATTTAGCATCATGAGACCCCATACATGATGCTCACTATAAATTCCCCTCTTTTCCCTCAAATGCATCACTCTGTATAATTCTTGCTTAGGATCAATTAAATTTGTTAAATTTAATAATTAAATTGATTTATAACATTGTGCACATATATTTGAACATAATATTGTACATCATATATATTTATATATATATATATACATATGTAATATTACCACCAAAGGATAGGTAACATTCAACTACTGTCTATAGGACACTTGTATCCACTCCACATCCTCTTGTGAGAGTCTAAGGTTTAATTTTCATTACACATATTCTCTTCCCTTGCCTCATATAATACATTCACTGCCTTCATATAATACATTCACTTGGATCTATTTGTACTGTTAGCTGTCCTTTTTCTCCGTGTCATGCATTCATGCTCATAGCAACAGAGTCTACTTTCTTAGTTATCCCCCCAACCCACCCTAATTGGGAAGGGATTCTTCTCCCCACACGTCTCATAAATAGGGTTTTGGTCCAATTGCTAACTTAATTTATTATGGCCAAAATTCAGAATTACCAGTTACAAAAACATGGTCTCATACTTATTAAACAAGTACCCTTTTGAGACTCTTTTCTTAAATAGAGACTCAACATATTATGGGTTCTATTGTCAGAGTGAGTTCTTAACTTATTTGGTGGTAGATTTTGAAGATGCAGAACTCAAGGCCACATGTGCAAGAAATATTCATTAAGCACAGATTCTATAGCTGGCAATATTTTAACCAGCAGTAAGAATTTTGTGGAGCTTGGGTTTCATTTCTGAGCTCCACATTTTCTATATTTTCAAAAAAGTGTTGTTAAAAGAATACAAAATAACAAAATAAAGAAATATATATTAAGAAAAGGAGGACAAATAGAACTAAGTATGCACATTTTCTCACTGATAAATAAAACTGAGATCTGTGTTAAAATGCTGAAGGTAATCCTTTCTTACAGGAGGAGCCATGAAAGATACTTATGAGACCAGAAAGGGGAAGTGCTTGAGGAGGTGGGATTCTGGTGAAGATGGATGTCAAGAACATTATTTAATGATTTTTTTCATCTCTGTGGAAAACAAAATGGGAATTTCACAAATCATAGGTTTAATACATACGAACAGTTTCACTTCTCAACATCTAATCCAGGATCTCAAAACAAATTCTGAAAAGACGTGTGTCTACTTACTGCAGTGCTATTCACAATGGTCAAGGTCTGAAAGCAAACAAATGTTCAAAAATAGATGACAGGATAAAGAAATGTAGTATGTATACAGAATTGGGAATACAACTCAGCTATGATATAGATGAAACCATGGGGTGTTTTTTTTGCTACATAATTTAGAGATTTAGAGTACAAGGCTGAGTAATGTCAGTCAGAAAGCAAGCTATGGAGACTTAATGATCTCTTTCTTATGTGGAATAAAAGGAAACATTGAAAAGAACCAACAAAAGACAAAAGACATCAGAATTGAAGACTTACTTTACATAACTAAGGTACCTTGGGAAGGAAGAGTGCTGGCTAAGAGAGATTTATGGCATAAATGTAGAGTGAAAAAGACACTTTGGTGCTGTGGTATTGCAACCAATTATGCATAAAATTGCAATTATCCAATATTGTGAATCACAGTAAATCAATAAAAATATTAGGGGAAGACTGTCAAATTACTTACAATTGCTTAGCATGCACATTGGGCATGTCTGCCTCTGCCTGCTGAAAGAGTGAAGTATATAATATAGAGATGACCTATAGGAACAGATCAGTTCATGAAAAGGGTGTAACTCCAGTAATTAGTATGTTACATAGCCTCAGTCTGCTCAAAAGCCCGAGAGAAGTGATGTTTGGAGGAGAGGTTGAAGTGGTTGGAGCAAAGGATTCTTCGGAATGTGCAGTAATCCTAAACAGATCAAGGACCAGAGTGTTAGGGTGGGACCCTGAAGACCTCTTGATATCAGTTGCCCGGGCCAATACTATTCCCTGACTTTCATAAGAATTTATACAAGCCCATGCTTACAAAAATAAATTAAAATGTCACTGAGACTGACTTCAAGTTGTAGGTTAACAGAGAGTTCTGTCGAAGAATAAGGGGCTAAGGTCAGCCATATCTAATCTGTATAAATTCTAATAATTGTTTTGATGTCACAGGATAAAACAGGCCAGAATATCAGCCTTATTGATGTGTTAGACACCATTTTAAAAACACTGACAGGTGGGACAGGAGCGATAGTGCAGCGGGTAGGGTGTTTGCCCTGCATGCTGCCGACCCGGGTTCAATCCCTGGCATCCCATATGGTCCCCCAAGCACCACCAGGAGTGATTCCTGAGTGCAGAGTCAGGAGTAACCCCTGAGCATTACTGGGTGTGACCCAAAAAGATAACAAACAAACAAAAAACACTGACATGTAGTCTAACACAGTGATAACTAATGACAGAGTTAGATTTTATAAAATATAATACATTTCCTCAATTCCATCAGTCATTTAAATAATGGAATATCACCAATTACCCCAAATCCCATTCACTCTGTTTTTACTTCTATTTAGCAGGCAAGCCACATCTTTAGATTCAAGATACATGTACTAAAACGATTTAAGTCACACAATACAGCAATCACCCCAACTGAGAACACGTTAATATGAAATACACCATTATCTAGTCATGTAAGATTATTAACACTTACTTCTTTCTATAAATAATGTGAAAGAATTAAAACATTTTTTCCATATAATGAATATAAGACCACATTATATTAACAAATACACTAATCTACACTGAAATTTCCCCAATAGCAACAACAGGATTAGGATTACTCAGTAATTATCAACTACTCAGTAATAGAGTGATGATCATATTATAGTACAGAAACATGAAGGCCCACAGTATTACTTTTTTTTTTTAAGGTTTAGGGCTAGAAAGGTTAAGGTACTTCCCAACCCCACTTCAATCCCTGAGTCAAGAGTAAGCCCCAAACAAGGCTAAGTGTGATCCCCAAAACAAAATAAAACAAAACAAGCTTTACAAATACACATATGTACTCCTTTCAAAAGTTCAAATGTATGTATGCTTGTGTACCTTTAATGGCCGCGACTGTGTTATAGAAGCTTTTTCTTTGTTTTTTTTTTCCATGTTCTTAGTGCCCCTTATATTGCAATTGGGAAAAAAAGAATGTAATTTATATGTTTCCCAAGGTATAAAATAAGTTCTTAATTAGACTTGTTAAATGTCAAAGCATAAGAGAACATTAGAAAGTAGTAGAAAATCCATCAAGATATTTATTACACATTACTCTCTCCCTCTCTCTCTTTCTTTTTGGGGGCGGGGGCGGGGGAGTTGTGTTTGGGTCTGTGGCTACACTAGCAGCTTAAGGCTTACCCCTGGCTGTGCACTTGGAGACCATTCCATTCCTTGTGGGCTTGGAGAACTACATGTGGTGCCAGGAATCAAACCTGGGTCAGCTGTGTGCAAGGTTAAATGTGTTACTATACTACATCTCTGGTCCCATTATTAATTATTTTGAATTTTAAAATATCAACCAAGGTAAGGATGAAGAAAAAAAAAGGAAGATTAAAAATATTTACCACAACTGATTTCACAAATACCCAGAGCACCAAAGATGTGACAAAATAAGATTTCAAAAGTGTATTCTATTTTGCTAAAGAGAACCGATTCTTTATTTTGCTAGTGTCAATAATTTATAAAATGTTAAAGTACCTTGTCTCAAAAGTTTTTCTATATAAAAAATGAAAATATTTTACTAAAGTAACCAGTAACTACTATTTATATATGCAAAGTGCTTATGCTCTCTCAAAGATAAATGAAAGAAGAATTTCTAAACTTTAAGTATTTTTTTAATTTAAAAATTTTGCTGATTGTATTACCTTCGGGAGTAATTGCAGAAGGACAAACTTCTTTCAGGAGATCACCTAGTGTGGTCAACTGTCCATCTGTAGCCATAGGACGAAAAAGCTTCTGAATAAAAGGTCGTTCTGTTGTTGTCTGATTAAAAAAATAAAAAATGGATTAAGTCTCTGTTGCTGAGAATTACGAATCAGAAATCTGAGGTCAGCAGTAGGTGCCGTTTGATATAGTGAAACAAAAGTGAACATCATAAACTTATTATGATCAACACACAATATAAATTAAGAACATATGACAAAAGAAACAAATATAGGGCAAATAATATTCTAAAGCCAACTGGTTTAAAATCTTAAAAACAGTGAAATGTTTTTAGAAAAATTGAAAACTCAAAACAACTACATGTGAAAGATAAACCTAAAAACGAAAATAAACTAGAATATGAAGAGAAGAAAAAATTGGTTATTAAGATATTTTTGGAATAATGAGGGAAACATAGAAAAATATCAGATCATATTACTGAACATCAAATTTCTGAGGTATGGCAATAATTTCTGAGATGTGATAATGATGAGAACAACATCCTTTCTCTTAAAAAAAGAAATCATTCTTAGACCCGAAGATATAGCACAGTGAGTTAGTGGGCCTGCACGCTGCATGGCAACCCTGCAAGCACATGGTTCCTGAGTTCAAATCCCAGAGTCCTGTATGTAACAACATTCTGACAACCCAGCGGTGTGAAATCCCTGGTTTCTCACACACACACAAAATTCATTCTCAGGTATTCTGGGGTGAGGAGGCACTATGAAAGCTGATACTTCTCTTTAAGTACTTGGGCGGGGGGAACCATGTGTGCATGAAGAGAGTAAACGAGTAAACACATGTGGACAAATGTTTACTGGGGTACATGGACTGAGCTATTTTTATTATTTTTACTTTTCTGTATGTTTGGAAAATTTCAAAATACTAAATGCAGCAACATCTCTGTTGTGGGCGGGAGCACACACTCCCTCTGTCGCAACATGAGGGAGATGGTGGGCCTCGCCATGACAGAGCATAGCCCTAAAGCCTGCAGGCTGAGAATGCACTGACTCGGGCTCTACAATCCAGATCCGGTTTCTCTAGAAGTCGGGAACAGGCCAGGTCTCTGACATTTCTGTGGGCAAGTTAAGAACTGTGCTGGAGTGCAAGTGAGGAAGTGAGTAAACTGAATGAATAAGCGAGAGTTAAAGGGGGAAAAAATCCATTTCTCTTTCTCTCACCTTTTTTATCTGTTTTTGAGCCACACCAGGTGGTACTCAGGGCTTACTCCTGGCTCTGTTCTCAGGGATCTCTCTCTTCTGGTCTCAGGGACCGTATGAGAGTGAAGCTGGGTTGGCCTTGTGCAAGGTAAGCACCCTACCTGATAAACAATCATGTCGGCACCATAACTATTATTTTAATGTCAATAAATGCTTTCTGTTAAAAAAACCACACACACACACACACACACATACATATATGTATCTCACAAGAATAGGGTAATAAGAAAACACTGAGGCATTAAAGACAAATTTTTCTTGTAACCTTAACTTCTTTGACAGAACTGTTAAGGATCTGGTAAAAATTGGGTTTTGAGGCTGGATTGATAGCACAGGGCGTAGGGTGTTTGCCTTGCACGCAGCTGACCTGGGTTCGATTCCCAGCATCCCATATGGTCCCCCGAGCACCGCCAAAAGTAATTCCTGAGTGCATGAGCCAGGAATAACCCCTGTGCATCGCCGGGTGTGACCCAAAAAAAGAAAAAAAAATTAACTGGGTTTTAAGAATAACCATAAAGTAAAAAAAAAAAGCTTTACATTTTATATTCAATGAAAACATAGTAATTGTTAAAAGTGATATTTCTGTAATAATAATATAGCCGAGTACAGCAAGTATGAAAAAGAGCATAATAAAAATCTTGATACTATGCACTAAAAATACTGCAATTTACTTCACTTAATTAAACATTTTAAGAGACTCTTTTTTAAGTATGATAGATATTCTTCAATTCAGAAAGTGTATGATTTTCACACAAGGTAAAACAGAGAAGCATATCATGCATAATTGAGGATTAACTGTGTAAGATAATGAAGGTCAGAGGAGTTCAGAGAGTTGAGGAAGGGACAGTAGTAATAATTTAAAATCACCACCACCCACTTAGGGCTTTCTACCTTCCAGGCAATGAAGAAGCTTTTAAGACACTTTAGCAAAGTAAGTGATGTAATGAAAGAGGCTTTTTTTCTGAAGCTAATGGAAAGTAGCCCTGCGTCCAAGACCGTGGCTTCGAGGAAGCCCCAGGACTGAATAATGCCATGTGGCGATGGCTGCCCTGGACAGGCAGTGCTGCGCTCCAGGCTGTAAATAAACACCTCAAGGGCCCTCCCAGTTTGATCTACAAATTGATTAGATTTTCAGCCAAGTTGAATCTATCTTTTCCAGATTCAGTTCTTCCTACTTTGAGGACATGATTGCAAGGGGGCTTAAAGCATAGTATAATGGCCTGAAAACAATATGCTAAATAGAAAGACCAAGTGGTCTTCACATATACTAAAAACAATGCTGTTGTTTTCTTCTATTCCCATTCTGAGAAGATGGTTAATTTCTGTGCTTTCCTCTCCCCCATTCTCACCATTCTGAGCAATTAAAGTAAAGGTGTAACTGCAACAATTAGAAGGCTGTCATTTGCTTGGGAGGGGAGTATCAGTACTAATACAGTCTTTAGTAACAGAAAACTCTAAGCAACTAGATGTTCCTCAAAAGGTGAAAACTCCAAATACCCTGTTTAATAAATAGTATTTGGAGTGTCTTTTAAAAACACACACTTAAAAATTAATATACTAGAAAATATCAATTATATTAGTAGGTCCCATCACAGACTACAAAAGGTACTAAATTTTAGGAGCGACTTGTCCTTTGAAAATAGCCCTCCAAAGACAGATGATCCATTTAACTACATGCAGAGGGTTGGAAAGACAGTGAAAATAAGAGTGTATATTCTTTCATTCTTTCTCTTCTTTCCCCTGCTAATGTTTCGGTGACGCTCAGTGGTGCTAGGGAACTACAGGGATCAAACCTGGGTTGACCACATCCAAGGCAAATGAGTTACCCATTGTACTCTTGTCTCTGGCCCCTTTGGCAAATTTCTTAACACATCTCATTAACTCTAAATTGGAATTCAGCTGAAAAAACTAACTTAAAGGCTAAATTATGTATATGTTGAATTCCAAGTACTGAACAACATTTAAAGGCTATTCTCCCTTTGAAATATTTAAAAAAAAATTTAAAGAATTTTAAAATTTAAAATTTAAAATTTTAAAATTTTAAATTTAAAAATTTAAAGAATTAAAAAAAAATACCCAAAAAACCCCATGAATGAGTTCTGTAAGAAAATTCTGATTTAGTATATATTGAAACCAAATGACACTAGCAGTAATTTGAATCTTAGTCTCTCAGACAAGGTTGCTTTAATAGTTCAATACTTACTTAATCTAGCCACTTATTTGCAAATATGCAAACGAACTTAGTGACTTCCAAGAAACAGCAATACTCTCATATGAAAAATACTATGACCTGGTAGTCATTTCTTTCACAATCATGGTATTAACAACCAGCTAAAATATACTTCCTAAACACACACACCACTGTGATTTCTAAGTTCACATGTATGGATCCAGAAAGGTACAGAATCATGAAATCTGGCTTATTCTGTAATGTTTATATGGCAAGTGAAAAGAGGCAAAGTCATTTCAGAATTAAATTTAAAACTAGTGGGAAAAACACTGATAAAATAGAGTTTATAAAATTGTTATTGTTGTTCTGCAACAGATCCTGTGCAGACAAAAAAAAGAAGCTGCCAAGAGGAAGCAAGTATGTATAAAACACATCTCCAAAGAAGTTCTTGTACCTAAAAATACTTATGTACCTACCTACAAATGTACAAAAAAAAAAAAAAGAGTAAGGAATTCTATTAGTAGAGGACAAACAATCAAGCATGGCAAAAAGAATAATGATGTAGATGTCAAATGCACATTAAAACCACAATGCAATTTCACTACATACCATACCAGAAGGTCTAAACTAAAAAATAGTGATAGCAGCAAATGCCAGTGCGTATGTAGAAACTAGATCATTCTCAAATTGTTAGTATAAAAGTTAAGTGGTATAATTCCTATTGGGGAGGAGGAGTATGATACTTTCTTATAAAACCAAGCATGCATTTACCATATGACCTAGTAAACTGTATTTAAGTATTCTCAGAGAAATGAAAACCTACATTAAAAAAAAAGCTGTATGCAAATGTTCAGAGTAGATTTATTCATTACCCTAAACTGCCGACAACCTAGTAACTTTCAACGAGTAAATGGTTGAACTATCTTGGGTATAAGCATCTCAAGAAACACTACTCAGCAACAGCAGCAGCAGCAGTAGTAGTAATAATGATGAGGAGGATAATAATGAAAACATGCATGGAATTCAAGGGAATTGTGCCACTCAAAAAAGTCAATGTCAAAAGGTTACATGCTGTATTACTTTATTTACATAATATTACTGAAACTATGAAATTTTAGAAATGGAGAAAGAAAACTGTGGTTGTCAGAGAAGTAAGAGAGGGGAAAGCAAAGTAGGTGCCTATGGTAAAAGACGGGTAGCATGAAGCTTGATCTGAAATAAAACTATTGACACATAAAATTTAGACTGTTATCAATCTTCTGGTTATGATACTGTACTGAGAAAAGATGGCACCAAAGGGGGGAACTGCATGAAGAACCGACCAATCTTTCAGTATTATCTCTTACAACTACATGTGAAGATGAAAACAATTAATTTAAAACAATGCCTAGAATATAGTAAATGTCAGATGTTGGGCTGGAGCAATAGTACAGGCTTGCACACATAAAGCCTAGGCTCAATTCCCAGCACCATGTACGGTTCCCTGAGCCCTGCACGATTGGTCCCCAAATCAAAAAGGGTACTGTTATTACCATATGTGAACTCTCAATATTTATTGAACATTCCTATGTACTTTGTAGAGCTATGGCATAAAAACATGAAAAATAACAAGATATATAACCTCGTAATTCTATCAGAAAAGTTTGCTGTTGTCGTAGAATATTAATATGTAACAAATCAGAAATGTTAAATTTGTTAAAATGACTATTTACAACCAGAAGGGATATAAATTTGGTTCAGTGATAATGTAGTAAATAACCATAAAGACAAGAATCCAACCTGCTAGTAAAAACTAAGGTTCCGTTCATAGAAACAATGTGATTCAAAGTTATAGAAGATGGGGCTGGAGAGATAGGACAGTGGGTAAAGTACTTGCCTTGCATGTGACAGAACTGGGTTTAATCCCCAACATCCCATATGGTCTTCCAAACATCATCTGAAGTTAGGCCCTACATATAGCTGGTTATGCACCACCCACAACAAAACAAAAACTTACGAAAAGCAAAAGGGATTAGAGACCTATTTCAGTGGCAGAACTAATGCTTGCAAATTCAGAAAGATACAACATAAAAAAGATGCTCCGCTAAATGCACAATTCATTATTAAAGACATGAAAAGTTCTTTTTTACTGTTAGTATTTTTTTCTTTAAATATGGAACACTTCATGAATTTGCGTGTTATCCTTGCACAGGGGCCATGCTAATCTTCTCTGTATCGTTCCAATTTTAGTATATGTGCTGCCGAAGCGAGCACTTTACAGTTAGGATTGTTCTCTGTAGTAATATGTGTGTAAAATGAGCATTCACATTTAATTGATATTTTTTTGTATCTACCACTTTATCTTAGCATCAACTCAGCCTTATGCCCACATCATTTTCAAATTGTCATGGAACCATAAACATTATTTTTCTAATCAATCTTTTCAATTATTTTGTATGAGACTGTATGATAGCCTAATTTTATAGAATCGGTTCAATATTGTTGGCCAATCAGTTAATTTCCAAGTTGTATAATATCTGAAGTATTACAATGAAAAATATATTACTTCTTTCTTTCTGGGTTTAAAATATTTTAAATAATAAAATGAAATAAAAAAAGAAATGCAGGATTCAATTAAGCTCATTAACTTTTAAATGAGCTTAATAAAAAGATGAGAAATGGGGCTTTCCCACTGACATAACAGACAGAATGTGATGATGACAAGAGACCTGTATGAAAATGACCTTAACAGTAGCAACAGATTCAGGATCTCTGTTCAATGATCTGAATCATTATGACTTAGATCCATTCATCACTTGTTCAACTGAATCTTAAGTGAACACTGCATTCTCCTTGTTGAGTTGAGGAAACAAGTACTATATTGATACCTTACTAATGTTATATTTTTCCAGGTATAAAAATAAATTTTGATATCATCAATTATTTTGCGTGTACTTTAGTTTTTTTGGGGGGTGGGTCATGCCTGGTGATGCTTGGGGGGTCACATCCCTTTAATTAGGTTATCAGGGCCCATGTATCGTCAGACATCAAACCAGAGCCTCTCTCATGCAAAGCATACAATCGAGCACATGGAACTATCTCTGGCCACTGGTGCTTTACTTTTAAGTGCTGTGAAGTAGGATGATTAGTTTAACACACGGATAAATACCAAAGGGCTGGGCTGCAACCAAGTGTGTGTGATCACCCCCATCCCGACCCCCCGGGTGTGAGCAACACAACTAAAAAGATGAAATTCAAGCACTGTGGTCAGAAATGTGGAATCCCCCGCCCCCAGCTGAACGTGTGCAAGCAATACGATGCAAGGAATAGAGTATGTGGTGAGCACTGCAGTGGAGTGTGTGAGTAGCCCTTTGTCATCACATCATCAACAGAGAGATGGGGGCAAGTACAAAGGATTTCCCTGGCACAAGGAACAGGCTGGAGCTCACACTTTGCATGCAGGAGACCTGCCTTGATTCCCAGCCCTGCACAGCCTGGTGAGTGACCTCAGAGCATTGCCCAGGAGTAGTCCCTAGCACTGTGAGGTGTGGCTCAGACAAAACTATCATGACCCTAGGGATATCCCTGTTAGTTTGGGAGGTGCTTTAAGAAACAGCTGTATTGATTTATAATGGGATTTATTAATAAACAATATAGGCTGTACTATGTGTTTTGAAAGAATTAATCTGGAAGAGGGATAAATAATAAAAAGAAAGTGAAAATATTTACTCTCATTTTAATATATTCCCTTACTATATTTATAAGTAGCATAAAATGGGGGTCATCGGGAAAGGCGCGCGGAAAGGCTGCGTGGAGCGGCGACGCGGAATGGCCTCCCCGGCCCCGTGGGCGCCCGGGGCGCTGGCGGGGGCCCAGGCGTGCGAGCAGAGGCGCCTCCTGTCCGGATAGTTGAAATTTTTTGCAAGAAATTTCAACTATCCTAGGTGTATTAAAGAACCTACTTATCGATACAGCCGAAGCAAAAGGCCACATGGAGGGGGCTGGTCCCACAGCTGCCGGACAATACACTAGGTTCCAAAAAGAGCCGAGATCACCGGGAAGTCCCAGATGGAGTAGGTACCGCATCCCACCTCCCCCAGATGGAAC
>JAOXYA010036149.1:0-12774 GCA_028565675.1 Sorex palustris
CCTCTTGCTTTTGCATGGACTTGGTCTCTCAGAGTTTTCCTTGACAGGTGAGGCTGTCCTGAGCTCGGACCCTAACAACTTGGTGTTTTCTTCTCTATCTGAGCTGCCTTTTCCCCCAGCATATGAGGCCGGTTTCCAAGCCATGGAGCAGACGTCCTGGTCCTTATCTCTACTACCCTTGAGAGTTAATCTCCCACTCTGTTACTTTATATTCCACAGATGAGTGCAATCTTTCTACGCCTCTCTTTCTGACTCACTTCACCCAGACATTTTATAACAAAATTTCTTTCCTAGCATTTCTTTTGTTGTTGCTGCTTTTGAGCCACACCCAGAAAAGCTCATGGGTTACTCCTGGCTAAGCAGTCAGGAACTATTGTTGGACTCAGGTGTGCCTGGCGATGTTCAAGGACTTAATGGGATATCAGGGATTGAACCTGGTCAGCCACGTGCAAGGCAGAAACCCTACCCCCAGCATTATCAATTTGTCACCTCTATCCTTGCAGTTTTAAAACAAAACAGTGACCATTGACAAAGCAGATCATCATTTACTACTCCTATAAAAACTTCCCCAGTAAATCTGTAAAAATTCTCTAATGATGAAATGCTATTTTTTTTTAAATTTTATCAGTTTAACGTGATTTAGGGCTGGAGCGATAGCACAGTGGATAGGGCGTTTGCCTTGCAAGGGCCAAACATGGCCGAGCCGGGTTCGATTCCTCTGCCCCTCTCGGAGAGCCTGGCATGCCACCAAGAGTATCTCACCCGCATGGCAAAGCGTGGCAACCTACTCATGATGTATTCGATATGCCAAACACAGTAACAACAAAGTCTCCAATGGAGACGTTATTGGGCCCGCTCAAGCAAACCGATGAACAACGGGAGGACAGTGACAGTGAACGGGAAGACTGTGACGGTAACGTGATTTAAAATGTTTCTCTCTTCCTCAGTTTCACATAGAGAAGGTCTTAATTATTTCCAAATTCAGAACTTATTTAATTATTATACACATAAAAATTGAAAAGAATCTTTTTTATGTTTAATACATGTATTAAATAAACCCACATTTAAATTCTAATTTATCTAAGCCCATAAGGAAAATGGAAAGATACCAATTAAGATATCCTGTTCGAGAGAGAACAGGGCCTTCTCTAAAAGGCAGAGTTGAGGCTCTGGGTCTCAGATAGAGGTATGGGCAACCCAGAATGGGAAAGTGCTCCACCGGCCTTAACACAGTTGCTTTTATATCATTGTTCTCCCAAAACTTCCTCCATAGAGCTTTCTATGTACATGAGTTCATTGCTATGTCATTGTCAAGGGGGAGAGTTGGGGCCGTTTTGTGTCCACCTTCATGACCTTATCACAACCCTCTGTTCCTGCTGGAGCATCTCTCTGCCAGAACTCAGCTTTTGCTGGGCCTGTGCTGGCATTAGTTAGTTTTATCAGACCCTGGTTCCTGTGTCAAGAAAGTGGGTTTGGCCATAAGGTTTTTGGCTACTTTAGGATTAGTGACAGAGTGATCTCTTTAAATGTCTTCCTGGGAAAGCTTTTCCCGTCTCCCCCACCCCCTGATCTGTCTACTTCAGTTCTCAAACTTATTTGGTTACGGTTCCCTTTTCAGAAAAAAAATTCATTACTCAGAATGCCCCCAAAATAAGCCTTTTTTAAGAAACAGACTCAAATCACCCCACACCCCAGCAAACCACACTCCAGGTTACTGTGGTCCTTGGATGTGCCATCTCTTCCCAGGATTTGATCTTCACTGCTTTGGGAAAGACTGGTAGAGGAAAAGAGTTAGCAATAGAATTCACTGCAAGTTTCAGTTAAATTTGTGGACACTTTTACAGAGAGGACTGGACACAGGCTTTATTGCATTAGTTCAGAAGAATAAATTGAAAAATATTTCTAATTACTTAATTCCCATGGTAAGAAGGGAGCGTCCGAGAATGACAAAGGAGAAAAAACGTTTAAGAAAGAGCATTTTCGTTGCTAAGAATCTCAATTTTTACTTTAACCTCTCTCAAGAAGCATGCCAACATGTCTAAAAGGAGAGTGGATATAATTTTTTTTGTGTTTTTACTTGCATACAATAAAATAAATAAAATAGAAATGAGATAAAAGTTTGGTACACATGAAGTGTTGGAAATTCTGGGTAAAGTCAGTGGCCTTCCAAGTCGCAATGAAATCCAGGTGGGCGGACAATAACATTTTGCTTTTTTATTTTTTTGGCAGCTAGAGTTCCACTTTCACTAGAACACGTGGATCCCCCCAAGTGTATCACTGAAGTATGGGGCGAGTTAATGCAGCCAGACAGTAATCCATTGCTAAGATCATTGGTTTGATCTTCTAGGAAGTACCTCAAAGATGGGATCAGGTGAGAGAGAAATACAGGGAAAAATGCACTCGCCTCAAGAGTGAATGATTATAAAACGTGAATTCTAATTTCATGAAGTAATTGTAAGTCATTTCCAAAGCAAATCTAGAGAGCAAAGAAAAAACTGCAGAAAGGATGCTTCTAGAAGTTTTGTGTGGGAATGGAGCCTAGAAGGATTTAAGGTGAGAGACTTATGCATGGAAATGAAACAAGAAAGACTTGTTTATGTGTTGGCATCCGGCCACTCTTCTGCTCAAGCTTTTGAAATGGTCTCTCCTTGTTAATTGTGGTCCTTAAGGTCCTATAGAATCTGCTCCCCGAGACTTTCCCAGACTGTCCCTAGTCCTTAGCCGATGCTGTCCTGACCCCAATTTACCCTAAAGACTCCAAAAGAATAAATTTGAGTTTTGAAATCTTAACCTAGTAGGTTCATACCTAATCAGTATTTTGTTTTTTTAATTTTACTTCGTGGATTTTTTTTGGGGGGGTTTCCACCTAACAGAACAAACTACCTCTTTTACACATGGAATGTTCTTGCCTGCCCTGGTGTGATGCAAGATTCCTAGAGTCTTTCTGTCTTTAGGAGGGAGAAACATTGCTTTTCTGGGTTAGGTGAGTTAACCTTAAAAATTCAGTCACAGTGCTAACTTAGTATTAGGCTACCTAAAATCTTAGCTAACTTCCAGTGGCAGGAGAATGAGAAAATTGTGGTGAGGAGGAGAAAGAAGGAAATGGCTGATGTACGCATAGATGACAATTAAGGAGGAAAATGGCTTTGTAACTCATGATGAGACAGATGCAGATATTTTAAGCTTCTTCCCCCCCCCATTAGTCTCACATATTTTCTTCACCTCAATCTAAGATTTCATTGGTAGAGTGCTCTTAACCCTAGTTTCATCTCATGTCTTTTAATGCTGTGCTCCTAGGCAATAATAGATAATTGAATAATGTGTTTTGGACATCATTGACTATGCAGTTATGAATTCAGGTAATAGAATTATCATTCAACTAATTTTTTTATCTTATTTGCAAAAAATAACATTAAAAAGAGTCAGAAATAGGACTCCTGGGTAGCTGAGGACAATGGTGTCAGCATAGTTATATGATTCCAAAAATATCCTTCCCAAACTATAAATAAAAACCAAGAAGAAAGTAAACTACACACAAAGCTACACCCTCAGCATAGCTTAAAGACAGAGAATGCTGAAACTACAAAATGACTTTGAGAAAAACAAAACCAAAAAACACTCACCAACTTTCATCATCATGCTTTCTGTCACTTTGCAAAGCTATCCGGTTCAGTTACAGAGCTTGGTGATGAGAAAGTAGATTTTTAAAAGCTGGGGAAAGGCAGGAAGGGCAGGTAATAAGGTGGCTGAGTTGTGATTTCAGAAAACGAAGCAAAACAGAGCAACACCCTCCCTCCCCAATGATTAAACCTTTAATAAACAAGAAAATACTGAGAAAGTGTCCAGGTAACTCTGGACACAAACTCCAGAGAAGCCTGTTTATGGATACCAAATTTAAAAATTCACATACCCATTATTCATTGTAGCTCTTAGCACTTTAGCTAGGACATGGGATCAACCTAGGTTTCCAATGACCACATGAAGGGATAATGAATGTAAGCTACAGCATCGAATACAAGGCAGTTGTATACAGCATACCATACTTGCAGTATAATGAATGTAGTATACACAATGGAATGCTATGCAGTTACAGGGAAGGATGCAATCATGCAACCCTCAGCAACTAGGATGGAACTGGAAGATACTAGGTTAAGTGAAATAAGTCAGAAGAAGACAAATAACAGATGATCTCTTTACCTGTGACTTATAGGATGAAGGAATGCAAGGTATTAAATGGGGATACTCCCTGCTTACAGATTGGGAGGACTAATATCAAAATAGCAACACTTCCCAAATTATCATACAAATTAGATGCACTTCCGATAAAGAGACCCCATGAAATTTTTCAGAGAAATAGATAAAACACTCCTGAAACTCATGTGGAACAACAAATGCCCTTTGGTAAAAAGAAGATGGGGGCCACACTCTCCCCAAGTTCAAACTGTAATACAAAGTAGTAGTAATAAAAGTAGCATGGCACTGGAATAAAGAGAGGCCCTCAGATCAGTGGAATTGTGTCAAGTATCCTGAGCCAGACCCTCAGGCATGTGATCAGTTGATCTTTGATAAAGGAACAAAATATATGAAGTGGAGAAAGGACAACCTCTTCAACAAGTAATGCTGGGAAACTGGGCAGCTCCATTAAAAAAATGAACTCAAAGCTCTAACACCATCCACAAAAGTCAAATAAAAGTGAATTAAAGACCTTGATATCCGACCTGAATCTAGAAGGCACTCAGAGAAAATATAGGCATATTTCTTCATAATGTTGAAGGTTAAGACTACTTCAAGGATGGATTACCACTGGCCAAGAAAGTGGAATCAGAGATAAATAAATAGAACTACATTAAAGTAAGGAGCTTCTGCACCTCAAAGGAAATGGTGACCAGGATACAACGACAGCCCATAGAATGGGAGAAATTATTTACCAAACATTCATCAAGGATATATAAAGCACTGACAGAACTTTACAGAAAAAAAATACCCAATTCCATAAAAAAGAGATGAACAGAAACTTCCTTTAAGAAGAAACACAAATAACCAAACAGCATATTAAAATGCTCTTCATCACGAAACAGGAAGATGCAAATCAAAACAGTGAAATATCATCTTGCACCTCAGAGATGGGCACCCATCAAAAGGTATAAGAACAGCCAGTTCTGGCATGGATGCAGGGAGAGAAAGACCTTCATTCACTGCTGCTAAGAATGTTTACTGCTTCAGCCTTTCTGAAGAACAATACGGACATCCTCAAAAATTCTAGGAACTGAGCTTCTGTTTAACTCAGAAATGTCTCTTCTTGGAATATGCCCCCAAGGGCCCTGAAACAAAATGGAGAAAAGATATTTACTCCTCTATGTTCCTGTCAGCTCTATTCACAATCGTCAAAAACGAGCAACAACCCACGGGTCCAATAACAGAGGATTAGATAAAGGAACTATGGTATATACACATGATGAAATATTACTCGACCATAAGAAAAGATAAACTCTTGAAACTTGCTGCTACTTGCGGGGCTCTGGAGAGCATCATGCTGAATGAAACTAGTCAGAGGGAGAGAAAGTGCCATGGTAAATAATCTCTCTCGCATCGGGATATAAAAAAACATATTGGTGGGATAAGGAATATGCAAAGACAATGGAAACAAATGATTTGTGAAACACCCCATCTGGGGGATAGGACAGGGAGGGGGTAATATCTATGATTGGGGAAGCATTTAACTGGGGAATGGGAAGGTTGGGGAGAGGCAGTGAGGCAGTGTTATGCATGAAACCCTATGGGCAACAACACTGTATTGTAGGTGCACACCATTGGATGGGAGGCAAATGGGGTGGGGGTGGAGCACTGGTTGAAGGAAGAGGATTCCCTGGTGAAGGGTCTGGGGTTGCAAGATTGTCTGCCTGAAACCTAATCGTGCATAACCATAATCTCGTGCTGACTAGAAAGAAACAAATTTATTTTTATAATGCAGGGATACTTTGATTACCTCTGACCTAGATTATAGAAGAGAGGACAGGAATGAAAGAAAGAGGGAGGGAGGGAGGAAAGGTAGATGAGAGGTAGCAGGGACAGGGCTGAGGGTCCTTGGGCACAACCTCGGGGGTTAGGTTGTGGGACAAGAACAATGTCTACATAAGCTCCTGCCAGGCTGCTAAACTAGCTAGGCCTACGTTTCCTTTTCCCTGAGGACTAAGTTTCTATTCCTCATGCGGGGGGACCCGCGGAGTCGCCTCCCCGACCTGCAGGGAGGGTTCCGGGTTCCATACATGCAAGGAGGGATCGATCGAACGAACGCACAGACACAAGACGAGACAAGAAGCTAAGAGAAAGGACAGGACAAGACAGGACAGACAGGACAGGACAGGACAGACTTTATTTAGGGCAGCAAGGGCTTATATACCTATCAGTACAGGAAACTATGCATACAAAGCATGAGGTAGTTACACAAAAAGGTCATGTCCATACATGATTAGGAAAGTTACAAAGTCTATACGTTTCACATACATGGTTAATCATGGTCAGTTACTTCTTGATTTTGTGGACAGCCATGACAGATGTTTCCTCAAGATAACCATACATAGCACAGGATTTGCCTGCTGTGGGTCACGTAGGCCCTTGGTCAGTTAAATGGCCAGCTTTCCACATTCTCAGAGGAAGGATATTCACCCAAACGGGGGCTCAGTTCTCATTAAATCCCCCAAATGCCCCTTCGGTTACTAGGTGGCCCTGTCAAGTCAGAAGAAGCCCTGTGCCCTTAACTGCCACAATTGCCTTATATAGGGTCTAGAGAAACATTTCCAGGAGAAATCAAGGCATGTGCTGCTTATGTAACCATTTTATGTCCCAGAAAGGAAGTTTTCACTCGTGCATAGACCAGACCAGACACAAGGCTGCAAATGCAAGGCCCCTTTTATTGCTAGCTTAAGCTAGGGTCCAAGTCTCATCCAACACAGTGGAGTCTTGACAAGGACTCCGACTCCGAATTCTAAGCAGCTTAGATTGGGTTTGGTTACATAACAGCATTTTTTCCAGGAACTGGTAGTATGTGTCCAATTCTGGTCCCTGTCCGGTCTTGTGACTTTAGAGACCAGCATTATGTTTCCAGTTCTTGTTTCCTATCCAATCCCGTGGCTCCAGAGACCAGCATTATATCTCCAGTTGTTGGTCCCTGTCTGGCCCCATGACTCCACTCCCTGGGCCCTCTCTACTTGGCTGGGCGCCACTTCCTGTGCCCTCTACTTCAATAGGCTGTTGTCACAGGGAGGTTTATCTGCCCAGGGTGATATTGTTCTCTGAGAAGTCTGGACTTTCTGATAGGGGAAACCGGAACTTAGGCCTGCTGAGTTTTGGGCTTGAAGTCGAGCCTGTAATGGCTCCACTTCAGCCTCACAGTGACCCTGTCAAATCAGAAGAAGCCCTGTGTCCTTAACTGCCACAATTGCCTTATATAGGGTATAGAGAAACACTTCCAGGAGAAAGCAAGGCATGTGCTGCTTATGTAACCAAGGCCTATACAAACTGCTGCTGTATGTTGAGTCAGGGTCATTATGAAGAGACCACTTTTGTGGGTGATATAGCTGACCCCAGTTAGATTACGATCATGACCATCCTGTTGTTCATCGATTGCCTCGAGCAGGTCCCAGTAACGTCTCCTTCGTCCTAGCCCTGAGATTTTTTAAAAAGTGCCACATTCAAGGCTCTTTCAGAGTTAGGAGAATGAGACCCTTCATTGTTACTGCTATTTGGCATATTGGTTATGCCACGGGGAGTTTGCCTGACTCTGCCTTGTGGGCAGGTTGCATTCAGTAGCCTGCCAGTTTGTCCAAAGTAGGAATGAAATAATAAGATGTCGCACGGCCGCGAGCTTCTGGGAGCTGGATTTTGTAGTCTCTGGGTCATGGCCGTTGATGGGATTACACGGCGCCAGGGGGTCAGTTGGTGGGTGTGACCACTGCTTACTGGAAGACAGAGGATCTGGGTGGAAGATGCTCAACCCCGATCCGAGCAGGCTTAGAGATCTCAGCCCCAAGACCCACATGGCTTTGTTCCTCTTCCAGTACCTTCATGGGTATGGAGAGTGGTCTCAGCATGGTTTTGGCTGGTTCTGGAGGTCTTTGGCTGCCAGAACCCTGGTCAGGGTGGGGAGGGAAACTCAACCCTCTCCCCTCCAAGGGGCCCTGGTGAGGACAGGCAGGCACGGGGGCAGGAGACTCTGCCCCAGTTAACTGGAATAAAACCCCTTTGAACTTGCATTGCTCTCTCTGACTCTGTGTCTGTTCACGCCGAGACACGAAAACCCGAGGACAGCAAGGAGTGACACATCTATATGTCTGAACCACAGAGCCACCAACACTGTAAGCATGAGATCCTAAGGACAACAACCAAGATTCAAAAAGGTGTCTGTCACAGGCTGGGGAGCAGGAAGGGAGGAGGGATGTTGGTGGAGGGAAGTTGTTGCTGGGGATGGTATTGATGTTGGGACATTGTGTGCCTGAAACTCAAACCATGAATGGTTTTGTGAGTCATGCTGCCTTAATAAAAATTAATTGATTTTTAAAAGGCCCAGGTGTCATTTAAGCTGCAGGAATGGAGTTATTAAAACATGCACAAAAGGGGACACATAATTTAAATGAGGACTCTGACATATTACTTCTAAGGAATCAAGGCGGGGGCGGGGGGGGGGAGAAACATCTTTGACAACTGGGCTGTGAGATAAATGTGCAGAAAGGAAAACAGGGTCCTATAGGTTCTTTCAAATAGCAAGATAAAGTTGGATGGCTCCAAGGTAGAATTCTTAGCATGCCGAAGCACACCCCACAGCAGAAATATCAGATAAGATTGGGTTTCTCCAAATTGAAAGAAAGTTATTCACTAAATGACATTGTCAGGAAAGTGAAAAGAAAAGCTCAGAATAGAAGAAAATATTTGCAAATCATATGTCTGATGCTTGTCTTATATTCAGAATATCGAGGAAGTTCTGACAGCACATGGGACAAAAAAAAACCCAAGTAAATAATGGGCAAAATACCTGAATAGACAGGCTGACAAAGATGCTATCCATACAAATGACTTCTAAGCACATTTCATAGGGAAATGTGAATGAGTGCAACACAGAAGCAGTTCTTGCTACACAGGACGGTGGCAAAAGGGAACAGTAGTGAGTGTACGTGAGAATGGAGAACACTTATCACTTTCCCATTGTTGATTGGATGGTAAAACAGCCCGAACACATTGGAAAGTGATTCAAATTTCTGATTTCAATTATTAATTTGCTTTACCAATGGGGGCAGAATCATTTATTCATTCATTCACCTGAGTTTGAACTCTATGAAAGCATAAAAATATTTTTCTTTTTGTTTACTGCTGTTTTCACTGTTGAAAACTGTCCAATATTGAGCCTGTTTAATACTATTTTTATTCTTGTTGTTTTGGGTTCATAGTGAGCAATGCTCAGGGGTTACTCCTAGCTCTGCACAGAAGAATCACTCCTGGAGGTGCCTGGGGGACCACATAGGATATTGGGGATCAAATCTGAGTTGGCTACATGCAAAACAAGTGCATTACTCACGGTACTATCTCCTCAGCCCCAGTAAATATTTTTGAATACCTATGTGGGGACACACACAATTTTCTGCTTAGACTGAAGGGCATTTAGTATGAACATGAACTTTTTTTTTTGCAATAGTGTTAATAATTACACGTTTGATGAACACAGTGGCCAAACATCAACAACACTGGATCAAAGACTCTCCAACAGTATCTTTGTTGTACCCAATCTATTTCTTCATACCACCTGGCCCTCTTGGTAATCTTAGTGCCAATCTTATTGTCTTGCCAATAGTGTCTATCCCTTTGTTTTGTGCCTCTACATACTGCAGACAAGTGAAATCACCCAGTAGTTGTCCTTCTCCCTATGAGGGCTTAATGGCTTAATGTGTCACCCTCCAGTTCTACTCAAATTGCACTGAACTGCAAGATTTCATTGATCCTTTGGCTGCATACTATTCCATATATATCACAATCCATTCTGCAATCATTCTTTATTGGAAATTTGGGTTTCTGGTTACCCATATTTTGGGCATTAGATTAAGTGCTGCAGTGAATCTAGGTGTATAATTTCCAGTTGCCCGGGTTCAGTGTCTCGGGCAGCTCCTTCACCCGGGCAACCCAAGCCATGGGGCAGACAGAGGAGGAAATCACGACCAAACTGATTGATTGATCAGTTGCCGTTTATTCCATTTTCTCCAGGCGCCTGTTCCAGTCTCTCTGAGCCCCCCCCCCCATTCTAGTACCACACTGCTCCTCATTCCCGTCTCCTCCTGTCTCTCCCGTTCATCTCTACGGACTCCATCTTGCAGCTGCATCTCTTGTCTCTCCATGCACCTGCTCCTGCATTCTTCCCCTGGATTCTTCTCCCTCTGTCCCCCTTGCTAGTCTCTTCGCACTCCATCTTGCTGCCCTGGTCTCTCTCTCTCTCCAACTCTCTCATTTCTCTAACTCCCACGTCCCTCTCCAACTCCCCAGCACTGAGGGTAGATGCTACACTCAGTCAGGTAGCAAAATTAACATCAGTAAGCCCTTCCTGACAGCCCATCAGGCTCAAGGGCAGAAACACCACCTAAGGGCAGGCCTTTCCTCTTCTCCTTAGCCCAATAACTTAATTAACATCTTGATTAACATCTTAATTCTACTTCTTAATATTAGTTAATATTAAGAGAGCCTGGCAAGCTACCAAGAGTATCTCGCCCGCAAGGCAAAGCCTGGCAAGCTACCCGTGACGGATTCAATATGCCAAACACAGTAACAACAAGTCTCATGATGGAGACATTACTGGGCCTGCTCAAGAAAATCGATGAACAACGGGAGGACCGTGACCGTGAATATTACTTATTTTGTATGGACACAGTAAGAGATAACATTGAGCTTGTAGCCTGCTTGGATCGGGGCTGAGCATCCTCCACGCAGATCCTCCAAATTCCAGTAGGCAGGGGTCACACCCACCAACTGGTCCCCTGGTGCTGTGTAATCCCATCAATGGCCAAGACCCAGAGACTATAAAACCCAGCTTCCGGAAACGTGAGGCTGCATTCGCAGCCATGCTACATCTTATTATCTCATTCTTACTTTGGGCAAACTGGCAGGCTACTGAATGTAATCTGCCCACAGAGCAGAGTCTGACGGACTCCCCATGGCGTACCCAATATACCAGTAACAATGATGGATCTCATTCTCCTAACCCTGAATAAGCTTTGATATGGTACTTTAAAAAAAAATCTCAGGGCTTGGACAAAGGAGACATTACTGGGGCCTGCTCAAGGTAATCGATGAACCAAAGGATGGTCGTGATCGTGATCATGACATATGCTATTCCCTCAACTTTTATGCAACCAAGTAATATGAAATAAACTTGCTATATGCCTGCCCAGAAGGCAGGATGGGTTGGGTGGGAAGGAACCTTGGGACATTGGGAAGGGAAGGGGACATTGATGGAGGGATTGATATCAGAATATTGTTAACCTGAAATAACTTTATTATGGTATCTCAATAAAAATTCAAAAGGAAAAAAGAGAAAAACAAAATAAAAGTAGTATGTATCTCTTTACTTTTGAGAATCCAACACTCTCAAGGGGGTTACCACTCCTCCTAGCACTTTTGATAGTAACCAGTAAATACCTACAAGAAATATTAACCCTGACTAAAGTGATAGGTCCCATATGAGATTTAAAATAATGTTTCAAAACAATGTCTTTATTTATCCTGTCTTATGGTATGTGATCTTTTCTCTTTCTCTAGAGAAAAATCACAAAACAGAAGAATTTCTTTGATGACATATTATGCCCTATAAGTTTAAAAGGGCAGACTGACAGTTCTTTTCTTAGTTTTGATTGACAGACTTTTATTTGGGGGCCACATCCAGCAATTTTCAAAAGAAATATCTTTGAGAATTTTCAAGGGTTGTATTTATTGAAAATTATTCAAAAAACTACAATAAATCTTTAAGAACATAGAGGTTAAGAAAGACTTTTCACTTGTCCCTCTGTTGTTTTTAAAAATTAAGAGTATTCCCCTGTCTACCACAAATGCAATATGCCAAATACCAGTAACAATGATGAGTACATAGTGTATCTATCTCCTAAGGTATACTCCAGAAACAAAAATAGAGTGGCCACATCAGAAGGTTGTATGCAAAATGTGTTTGAACATTTTATAGAAACTCAGTTAACCCGTAAAAGTCAAGTAACAGTCTTTAGCATTCCCCACAATGAAGTAGTGTCACCATTCATCATTGTGATGAAATGCTATTCTATTCTTTCTGTAGTGTAAGGTCTTTCTCTGACAGCAGTATGCCTTTGGCTTTTCCTTGCTTCATTTAAATTACCTTGGTTGTACAACTCTACTTTTTAGCAGACATAGAATTGACATGAATAGAGGAGGAGACCTTCCTGATCTGGGGGCTCAAAGGAGCAATCATTCCACCGAATAAAAAATTCTAACACTGAAATCTGAGTGCAATTTGAGGAATCATTACATCTAAAATTGCTAATACTGCTGAATGTGGTATTTCCCATCATTAGACAGAGAGGGTTACTGAAAATAGAGTACATGCCAGACACAGTAACAACAAAGTCTCCAATGGACACGTTACTGGGCCTGCTCAAGCAAATCAATGATCAATGGGAGGGCCTTTACATTTACCTTATGGCCGGCTGCGATAGCACAGCGGTAGGGTGTTTGCCTTGCACGCAGCCAACATGGCCAACCCGAGTTCGATTC
>JAOXYA010036156.1:0-12773 GCA_028565675.1 Sorex palustris
AAAGTCTCCAATGGGGACGTTACTGGGCCCGCTCGAGCAAATCGACGATCAACGGGAGGGCCTTTACCTTTACCTTTTTACCAAGTGCAGTACTTAGCAGAGGGAAAAAGCAGACGATGGTTCTTCCTTTGTTTCTCCTTTTCTCAGAAAAAGTTGATATACTTAGTAGGAAGACAGAGCGAGTTACTAGATGGGATTATGAAATTATGGATATTATTAGCTGTATTGCTAAATAACAGTTTCCAATATACCATTCCTATATTGTAATATTAAAGCTTTCTTTTCTAATGTTATTTGACCCACCAATGGCTGGGACATAGCCTTCAAGAAAAGGTTTTATCATATCATATCAGGGTTTTACAAGACATAATTTTTATTACAGTTAACTGATGATGGGGCTGGAACAATAGCACAGCAGTTAGGTCATTTGCCTTGCATGTGGCCAACCTGGTTCGATTCCCAGCATCCCATATAGTCCCCCAAGCACTGCCAGGAGTAATTCCTGAGTGCAGAGGCAGGAGTAACACCTGTGTATCGCTGGGTGTGACCCAAAAAGCAAAAATAAGAAAATTACAATTAACTGATGTCTGGAATTCATACTACTATAATTAGTTTCTAGATTTGGTAATGAGAGAGCCAATCATTATTGAAAGGATACCACCAGGAGAAAGGAAGCTTTGTTAGGGTGTCTGGTTGTAACTGGTATATTTCTTCTCATTTAATTCATAGATATATTCCATAACTGAAGTTATTGACAATTTTCTTTCCATGTATTCATAGAAAGAGATATTCTGTAACTGAAGTTATTACCAGTTTTCTTTCCATGTATTCAATTGAAGTGCATAGGTGTCTTGTTGAAACTTATCCATATCAGACATATTACTGGTCCATTTTTATATCTGTTGCCAACATCATGTACCTAGGGCTAGAATTTAGGTAAATAATTTTGGACCTCTTCAAATGGTTAAATGGAATTTTATTCTCTTTTTTGTTCTAAGCCATTCATTCTGAATTAGTTTTATTCAGGTTGTGTCCTATTAAGTCTGTGTCCTATTAAGTCATTCTGAAGAATTCTGCAAGAGTAGTTGAATACCCAGCATGCCTCACTTCAGAGCATGACACAAGTGATCAATATGGTCTTCATTTTCAAAACATACTATCATTTACTTAAAAGGTAAAGATAAACCAGATTCTAGTTCTTTGATTCAACTACTGCAGTACCAAGTCGTTAGTGAAATAATTAGAAAAGTGATAGCATTTATTCTCTAGTCAGTCACTCAAAATCAGTCTCCTTAATTTGGCAGTCAGGATTCTAGTTCTATTTTTCCACTTGAGCAAGGATTTGAGGAATCTGGTTGCTGCTGCCTGACCTCATCCTGACTCAGTGGAATATTGCTGGTATGGAAGCCAGGAGAGTGACCTATAGAACCGACGGTATTGCTTCCTGCCACATCTGGAGATTCCTTGCTAAAGTACTTAATTTCTACTTGACCCTGCATGGCCTCAAGAACTAACAATGAGTTCCCAGACTAAAATAGCTTCTTTGGCTGAAACAAATCCCCAGTCTGAGGTAGTGCAAATAACACACTCATATTTGGGTGGGAGTGTGGAGCAGTTGGGGATTAGGTGGATATGAGAAGAGGTTTTCTTCAGATTGCTTTTGAATTATAGTAACCAGAGAGAGTCATACTCACTATTCATTCATTTTTTTTTCAATGACCCTCTATCCTATGTAATTGGTAGATCTGCCTTTGGGGAGTTTTATTCAAGAGGATATATCCCACTGCTCCTATTTGTGTGAAGCCGGCCGAGACTGCTGTGACCAAATGGCAAGCTGCAAGTGTGGGACCCACACAGGTCAATTTGAGTGCATCTGTGAAAAGGGGTATTATGGGAAAGGTCTACAATATGAATGTACAGGTGAGTTCTTGGTTGGAGTGGTAACTCTGTCAGTTATCTCTTGTTATGTAATAACCCTCACATTTAGTGCTAAAAGTCACAAGGGCTGAGTTGTTTGTGACTCATCTGGGAAGCCCTTTGGGTCTCAACTAATGTCAACCTTTACTTTTGTCTTTAAATGTAATCTGGGTGGGCTGCCCTGCTGATCTTAGTTGCACTCTCTTATGTTTGGGGATCAGTAGACCAGAATCTGGTCTCAGGGGGCTTTTTCTCAAATGCTAAGTCTGGTTTTAGGGGACCTCTCATAGGCTGGCCTTGGCTTGTGAACATGATGGTGGCAGAACTCCAGAAAGCTTGCAAGGACTGTTGAAAATCAGGTGGAAGACAGGAAGGGGGAATATTTAGAGTATTTTGTTGTAATCACTCAAGGTCCAAATCTGCCATCTGGCCACATAAGCTTCAGTCTTCCTTCGAGAGATGCCAGTAGGATTCTAGTCCTCAGACCACTGTATCTCATGAAATTGGCACCAAAAATGCAATATTCACTGAATGATCATTGAGCCTATCTCTATTTTAACCAAAAGATAATAGAAAATTCTAAAAATGTTATTATTTCTAACATTTAAAATTCTTAACTGTTATGGGGCCGAAGTGATAGTACAGTGGGTAGGGTGTTTGCCTTGCATGCGGCCGACCTGGGTTCAATCCCCCACATCCCATAAGGTCCCCCAAGCACCCCCAAGAGTAACTCCTGAGTGTAGAGCCAGGAGTAACCCCTGAGCATTTCTGGGTGACCCAAAAAGAAAAAAATTCTTAACTGTTATTATTAACTATTATTATCATGTATAATATAGTTACCTTCATCAACATTTGTGTTTTACCTCCTTTAACTTTTCTTTCAAAAGGGTCTTTGGGGTAGGGGGAGCAATAATACAGCAGGCAGGGTTCTTACCTTGCATGTGGTTCACCTGAGTTTGATCCCTGACATCTTCAGAACATGCCAGAAATGATCCCTGAATCAAGAGTAATCCCCAAGTACTGCAGGATACAGCCCCCCCCCCAAAAAAAAAGAAAGAAAGAAAAATCTTTTTGTCTTCTCTTTATTTTCTCATTTTTGGCTTCTGGACTTCACTGGAGGCACATAGGAGACCCTGTAGTTCCAGGGATCAATCTGGGGCTCCAGCATACAAAATCTGCATTTTGAGTTATCTTTGTAGCCTAGATCTGTATCACCTTATCACTGTCATCCTATTGTTCGTTGATTTACTAGAGTGGGCGCCAGTAACGTCTCTATTCCTCTCAGCCCTGAGATTTTAGCAGCTTCTTACTCGTCTTTCCCCAATGATTGGAGGCTCTTTCAGGGTCAGGGGAATGAGACCTGTTGTCATTACTGGTTTTGGCATATTGAATACGCCACAGGGAGCTTGCCAGGCTTTGCCTATACAGGCAGGATACTCTCGGTAGCTTGCCAGGCTCTCTGAGAGGCATATATTTATATATTTCTCTCTATGATTTGTTGCCTGATGTCTGAACCCCATCAAATATGGTGTGGCAATTATGGAAAATTGGTAGAAAGTGCCCTATAATGTGTTGCATGGTGGCCTCGAGCATGGCAGTGGTTGGTTAGTGGAGGTTGGCTGCCACATCTGGGTCCCTTGGGGCAGGGAGGGCTCTCACCTGCCCCACTCTGGGGCACCCCAAGTGAAAACAGCCTGATGTGGAATCCGGATATGTATATCTTTAATATTTTATTAGAAAGACAATAAACAAAACAAACACTGTCCTCCCATTGTTCATTGATTTGCTCGAGCGGGCACAGTTACGTCTCCATTGTGAGACTTGTTGTTATTGTGTTTGGCATATTGAATATATTCTCAGTAGCTTGCCAGGCTCTTCCAGAGGGGTGGAGGAATCAAACCCGGCTCAGCCGGGCTGGCTGCGCAAGGCAAACGCCCTACCGCTGTGCTATAATAGCAACATAAGCAACATAAAATTTGTGTTCAACTTAGGAAATACCTAATAAGTAGAAGAAATATGTCATACTCATCTGATAATATTTTGTCTTCTTTCATATTTTTCATGTTTCGGGGGTTGGACCACACTCAGCTGTGCTCAGAACTTAACTCATGACCCAGTTCTAAGAGATCACTCCTGGTGGTGCTTGGGGGACTATATGCAATGCTGGGGATCAAGTTTGGGTTGGCCACATGCAAAGCAAGCCGCTTAACCCTTTCACTCACTGTCCCTTTCTTGTCTCTCTGGACCTTGTTTTTATGTTTTACCTTTAAAAGATGTTCTTTGGAGGTTGGGGATGTGGGTCTGTGGTAGTACACTTGTCTCTGTGCATGAGGCTGTGAGTTTGATTCCCAGCAACAGGTAGTCCAACAAGTACTGTGAGTGGTGAATCCTGAGCACAAACAAAGCCACAAAGCACAAAGCACAAACCTGAGCACAGCTTTGTGTGATCCCCAAATAAGCAAACATATTCTTTTGTAAATAAATAAATGAAAATAAAATCTTGTTCTTTTGTCATCAATAGCTCTTCCATGAGTCACTGTTTTGGGAAAAATGTATTCCTATAAAGATGAACACCCACCAGGAAACGTTCGGAGCATTGGCTTTCTCTCTACTGTCTCTTGTGGCCCTTCATTGCCAGTTTCTCATGAACCGAGCTTGAGTTTGATCCTTGGAACATAGGTTGGCTACATTAACCAGGATAAATGTCTGTTCACTCCCTGCCTGGCCTTCACCCTTGCCTTCATCTCACCTTCTCCCCAGTGGGCATGTTCTCTCAAACTCTTCTTTGATTTTTTGCCCCTCTTCTCCCTTCCCCTAATTTTCTCCTCCTTGGCCTGGCCCTTGCCCAGCTGGCAGATGCATCTTCTCAGGGTCTGACCATCCATGCTCACCGAGCAGAATACTCCTCTCTTGGCTCTGCTCCCGTTCCACGCAGCAGGATTTTTCATTTAAGCAGAAGGGAGAGGGAGGTGCAAGAGCAACTCCACTGCCTCTGAGTTGGCCGAATGCCTCCCTTTGAATCTTCCCACACTTTCCTCCCCAGCCCAGCTTGGCACTCACCCCACGGCCCTCGCCTTCCCCCGTCCCGGCCCAGCCCACCAAACACAAGCAGAAGCTCTCTTGTCCCTCTGCTCCGTGCTGTTGTCAGCAGCCCTGCTTTCAGTGTGGTCTTAGATTGAACTGGCCCCTGCCAACAAGCTTTGTCTGGGGGCTGCACCACAGCCTCAACCATGCAGGCCCAGGCCCCCATGGCTCCTGGCACTGTAATCTTGCACCCTAGGGGATCCAGTTCAGGGAACGGTGGGATATATTTTACAAACCCACTGCCTCCAGAAACTCAAGTTGCTGTGGCTCTCTCTAGCCACATACTCGAGGGTGAAAGGCACAGTCACCACATTGTGAAGCGTCTGAGGTTGACTCAGCCTAACCCTGGAACATCAGCTACAGACACAAGAGCAGTTTTGCTGCTGGCTGTAGCTAACATCAATAAGAAAAATGTTTTGTGCTTAGTTATATATTTTTTTCAATTACGAAGTCTCAACTTCATCTGTTTTTCCATGCAAGATTTAAATTAGATATAGTGGCCTTGATATAAGTGGTGATCCAATTATCCCCAGTATTTATAAAGATTATGGGAAAGTGCATTTGGACTCTCTCTCTCTCTCTCTCTCTCTCTCTCTCTATATATATATATATATATATGTGTGTGTGTGTGTGTGTGTGTGTGTGTGTATTGTGTATAGTCACAAGAGGCAGTGTTCATCACTGTTTTCTACAAGGCAGTATGGAAGAGAAAATAAAGCAAGTCTTCATATTTTCCCTGTGGCATGAATAGCCCATTACCAGATACTTTTCTTTAGACAGAAATAATTGAAAATCAGGAACTTATGAGCAAATTTTGGGGGCCTTTTTTAGGTCCAGGATGGCTCAGTGGTCAAGCCCCATGTAAGCACCAGCACTGACCCACATACTCCAAGTGTGATCCCTAAGACACCACTGTTTGTAATGCCTTGTATTGCAAGAGAGCGTGTGATCTTCAGTACAGCATAACCAAGTGTGTGCAAGCACCACAGCTAACGTGTTTGACTCCTGATCATCATGACAACAGAAATGAAAATGAGAAGGAGGCAAAGTAGAAATTTTTTAAACTTAAAAAAAGCTATTAATTCAACAAATGTTAAAAAGCATCTTCTCTATGGCAAGTCCTGTGCTAGAGATTCAATGGTGAGCAGACACATATGGTCCTCACCTTCTCTGAATTCACCAATTATCCACACAAATAAATGTTTAATCACAAACGGTGTTGTATCCTTTCAATGAAAAGGCCTGAATTATAAAATACAAAACTCTAGGGAAGACTAAACTGAGATCAGCCATCTAGGCTAAGCTCTGAAAATGTCTAGATTTCTGAGAAATAGCTAGATTTGCCCTCTTACTGCTCCTGGGAACGCTGGACTGAGATCAACCCTTTAAACTAAGTTCTGAAGGGTGACTGAGATGATAGGTATTTTATTGCTCCAGAGGCAGATGTCACCTTTCTTTTGAAATAGTTGGAATTCTAAATATTCTTCCTTATTGTAGAGACAGTTAGCTAGATAGTTATACACACCAACTGTCGTGTAACCCCATCAACGGCCAAGATCCCTCTTATTGTCTAGTTCTCACTCTCAGAGACCCCGGCAGGGGTCTGAGAGTATCTTGCCCGCATATATGCCTAACTGGGAACACCTGTAAAGGTGATCAGAGGCTGCCTCAAAAGCCTCTATCCCTCTAGGAGAGCCCAACAAGCTACCAAGAGTATGCCGCCTGCACGGCAGAGCCTGGCAAGCTACCCGTAGTGTACTCGATATGCCAAAAACAGTAACAATGATGGTCCTCATTCCCCTGACCCTGAAAGAGCCCCCAATATGCCATAGGCACTAATATACACTAGCATGTGACAGGGATAAATGGAGACATTACTGGCACCCGCTTGAGCAAATCAATGATCAACAGTGTGATAGTGATCGTGACCAGATATGGTCTCCCAAACACCACTAGGGTCATCTCTTGGCACCTCCAGGTGTGATCCCCCAAAAAATGTTAGAATTTTTTGTTTTGAGGTCAAAATTTTTTGTTTTGAGGTCACACCTGGCGGTGCTCATGGCTTACTCCTGGCTCTGCATTCAGTGACCACTCCTGGTGGAGTTTGGGGAACATATGGAATAATGGGACTCAAACCCAGGTCAACCATGTGCAAAGCAAGTGCTCTATCCACTATACTATCGCTCCAGTCCCCATTTAAAATTTTTTTTATACTCTTGCAGTGGTGTTTTGGTTTTACAGACCTCTGGAGAATGCATTTCCTATAAACTTTGTGGAAGTAATGTCTATAAAACTGAGTGATGGGAGAATAATAGAAGACTGTGGTTCAAGCACCGCTGTGTTCCCGGGGGGACCCACCCATAGCCCAAAGGTGGGCTCCTGCTTACACTCGGATAAAGTTTTCTCTGCAGAGACTTCCACACTGACAAGGCTGGAGACTTTTGGAAAGGGAGCACCAATGACCAGCAGTGGGCAGAGAACCCAAAAGAGACTGCTGTCTTGTGATTTGCAGTCAAGGGTGTTTTTTGTTTGTTTGGGGGTCACACTTGGCAGTGCTCAGGGTTTACTCCTGGCTCTGAGCTCCTCATGGTGGTCTGGGGAAACAGAGGATCATATGGGATACCAGGGATTAAACTCCAGTTGGCTGCATGCAAGTGCCCCACCCTTGTACTATTGCTGCTGCCCTGACATTTGTCACAGCCTGATTGTGCCTGTATCTGATCTGATGTCACATATACCCTGGTATCACATACACCCCTTGGTCAGGGCAGACTCGGTTGTTTCCAGGAGACTTAGCAGTAGCACTTCTGGGTTGTTACCCCCATTTTGAGCTCCTTCTGTTCATATTAATTCCAGTTTATCTCTTTTATTTGTTTTGATTGGGGGGGGGGACACACCGAGTGTTGCTCTTGGCTTACTCCGGGCTGGGGAGGGAGCATATGTAGTTCTGGGGTTTGTGCCCCTGCAGGCCACATGCAAGGCCACTCCCTACCACAGTACTGGCCCTGATACTTGCTGACATATTTGAATATCCCTTGTCATTCAGCGCCATCTTTTCAGCACAATTGCTGTTTTTTGCTGCCACACAGGAACCATTTAAACTCCAGGCAGCTTTACTCTATCTGGTTTATGAGTTTCCTTCTTTTTCTTCTTTTTTTTTCTTTTTGTTTGGGCCACACCCAAGCGAGCCCACTCTGGTTCTGTGCTCAAAGGGGTCACTTTGGGCAGTTCTCAGGGAACTACACAGTCTCTCGACTCAGTCCACTGTGCTCTCTCCAGCCCTGAACAGGGACTTTTGAAACTCTAACAGATCTCTATTTAATAAAATCCATTAATTGACTTTACTGTTGCCAGGTAACATGGTTTCAACAATTTTAATGTTCATGGTCTTTCTGTACGAAGTTATTGCATCTTTACCAACACCAAAGTTCCTCCAGCCTCCATCACTGTCACTCTGGCCCCGCAGTCTCTTCCTCCTGCCCACTGCCCATGCTTGGTGATCTGTTTTATAACCAAAGCCAAACTTTTGTCATGATTTAATACTGCCCATTTTCTTGTTCTGTTTCTCTATAAGTCACAGATGAGTGAGGTCATCTAGTGCTTGTCTTTCTCTTCTAACTTAACACGATGTTCTTTAGTTGTGAACTACAAGATTTCATATTTTTAGTCATATACTATTTAAAGGTGTATATACGATTCCATTGTATAAATTGCATATATATCAGATGTGAGGGTGATCTGGCTGTGAAATTTATCATCCCAAATTTTACTGCCGGGGTTGATTCAGCTGACCCGGCTGACTGGGAGGCTGTCCCCCCCCCCTCCAGCCCCTCATCATTCCCCATGCTCCCTCCCAAGGCTGTGTCCTCAGGCCGACAAGAATGGCCTTTCCAGAATAGAGCAGAACATTCTCCAGAGGAGGGTAGCAGTGTGGCTATACCTTCCTGCTAGAGCCTCCAAACCTGCTCTCAGTAGTTCATGTATCATTCTGAATATATCACAGTATACTTGTTTTGTTTCCCTATAAATCACAGACGTGTGAGATCACCTGGTATTAGTCTTTCTCCCATCAATTTACTCTGTTTAACATGATGCTCTCTAGTGACATTTCTGTTGCAGCAACAGCAAGATTTCTTCTTGTCTTTTCATTGTGTAATATTCCATAGTGTATGTACCACACGTTTTTATCCATTCATCTGTTATTGGGTTTTATCAAACCCTAACGGTTCTTCCTTCCTTCCTTTTCTCATCCTGTAGGACCAGATAGAAAACTAAATCACTACTAAGTCACCTGTCATTCATTGCTGCCCTGCACCAGCAGGGAGGTGACCAGCATTGGTGCAGAGATGCCATTTTCGAGAACTTTGCCACGCCTTTGGAGCAGAGGTCTGAACTTCCCCCGCTCAGCTGTTTGACTCCTGGGCCTGGAGAAAGAAAGACCAGTGTTCAAACCCAGCTCAGTCACATCATTCTTTTGGGTCTTTTTGGTTGGTTTCTGTTTTGGGGTCACACAGGCTGTGTTCAGCACTGACTCTTCACTCACACACAGGGATCACTCCTGACAGGCTGTATGGGATGCTGGGTAGGATGCAGGTCACTCTTAGGAAGGCAAGTTGACACTTGCTGTACTATCACTCTAGCCCTGCATCACTCTCTTTATGTCCAGTAGCAGAACTCATTAGCTGAGAAATTATCCTGCTGATAAATTGGGACCTGGAATAACGTAGGAACCTCCAGCTGTTGGAGCTCCACACAGGAGTGAATGACCAAATGGTGACATGGAGAAGTCCTTGTCCAGGAAGGCCTCCTGCCAGCACCATACCCTTGTCTGGACCTTTGGTCAGTGAAATTTTATTTTTCCAAGCGAGCTCGGTGTGTGTGTTCGTGCGTTGACCTGTATGTCTCTCTCTGCCTCAACTTTGCCTGTCAATATCTTTCTCTCAGGGTGGATTGAATCCTCTTAGTATTTAGATTTGGTTCTGGTTAGATGTCTTGAAAGTTGGTGAGAACTTGCCCCTTCCCTACCAGGCCTGTGAGGCTCAGTCCCCTCATTGGTCTCCCATCTGCCTCACATCACCGATGCCAGGGAAAACCCACCAAGCCTAGGCACTAATTTTGAAACTTGGGACTTTGAACTGGTTACCACCTGGCCTGGGTTATCTTGTGCAGAAGGGACATGGGAGGTGAGGACTGCCTGCCATGTCTTTTGGCTGCTTTTCACAGCAGAACTATACCTTCAATTCTCTCTGCTTCTTAATGGCTAAATTGCTGCCACCCTGGTGGTTAGTACAAGGCCAATGAGTTAAAAAGTTCATGGTCATTCCCCAGAATTTGCCCTAGACTTACAAAAGTGACAGGTCTTTGGAAAAGAGACTGGGTAGGGACTCTGACCCTCTGAAATGTAAACTCGGGAATACTTCTACTTGCAGGCAAGGGAGAGAAGGAAAAGTTTGCCTCTGCCTCTCCAGGCAGGGCCTGAATTAGCTCTTTGAGTCTATGTGGACATTCCCGGTATTTCTAAAAGATTCTAAACATGCCTAGACCCAGGAGCTCTGCCTCAAGGCTGACTACACCTTGCAGTACCTGACCATTCTTAGTTTTGTGTGGAGCAGCCTTCTCTGTGTCCCAGGTGAGCCAAGCCTGGGGAGATGTCTGCCTTGCATGGTCTGGCCACTTCATCATAAATCAGTGGCACAAGAACCACCTTATTGCCATGGTGATGTGGGGTATCTCCTATCCCTGTGACTTCATGGTGCTGCATACGGGTGCTGCATCGTTCCCAGCTCTGCATGCTTCCACCCTGATTGACAAGCTGGTGCTCTGTACCTACCTACACAGCAGAGATCACTGGTAAATGTGAGCAAGATTAGCACACTGGTCACTTGGTTTTTTAGTCTTACAATGCATTTATTTTAGATTTTGCTTGTTTGATTTTGGGGCCACACCCAGTGCCACTTCAGGGCAAACTTCTGGTTCTCTTGATGGTGCTGGGCAACCACATGGGATTCTGGGGATATAACTGGGTTGGAGGCTTGCTAGGCAAGTGTCCTACCCGCTGTACTATCACTCAGGCCCTAGAGAATTTGTTTTTCTGTTTTTCTTTGGTGTGGGGCCACACCCAGAACACTCAGGGATCTCTTCTGGTGGGGTCAGGGGACCAGATGGGATGGGTCAGCCACATGCAAGGCCAGGGCACTACACACTGTACTTTTGCTCCAACCCTTCAACACTTTGATTTTACAGCTTTTATTTACAGTACATGTAGGTACGTTT
This sequence comes from Sorex palustris, assembly GCA_028565675.1. NCBI lineage: Eukaryota > Metazoa > Chordata > Mammalia > Eulipotyphla > Soricidae > Sorex > Sorex palustris. Next base: position 11,275 of record JAOXYA010036156.1, read on the forward strand.
TTGCAGGATAACTCTTGGATATCAGCAGCAGCGATGGAAACGGGAACCTCTGTGCCCAAGACAATGCCCAGGGAGCACCAAGCTGGGAGAGACCCCCACCTTCCCATCACCGAAATAAATAAATAAATAAAAATGAATGGGGGAGGGGCATTCTCTATGAAAGTAAATGCGAGAAAAGTGTCAATTTATTCAAATCACATTATGGCTTTTCCTTCTATTTAGTTCTATGTTTTTTCCCTTTTTTTCCCAAATGAACCACTCCTTTGACACCTGGCCTGCTCAGGCCTCCTGGGGCATCTCCGCCACCCTCTATTTCTAGATTGATTACACTGCTGTTGCTCTGAGAGTTTTGTGAATAAGTGTGCAGAATTTTGATACTAACACATGCATAAATTAATAATAAAATATGTTAATAAGCACATAAAATGAAGACAACAGTTTTTTAAAAAGTCAAATTTATCAGAATTAATTTAGAGATCTAATTGGCTTCATTAAAAAAAATTAATGAATCAGGCAGCACCTTGTCTAACAAAAGAAAAAGTTTTCTATAAAAATGAAAGATTTTTACACTAGAAAGATGGTGAAACAGGGACCAGAGAGATAGTACAGAGGGCAAAACAAAAATAAAATGATTATTAGGAAAAGAAAACGAAAATTATTTTCAGGGGCTCATAGACATGGTTCACTGGGAGGGCATCTCTCTGCCTTGTTGGCATTCAGCCATGAGATTGATCCCAGCACCACCCCCCATGTCAGATGAGACCACAGCACACAGTCTGTGACTGCTGCACAGGGGCCAAGGGGGACACTCCCAATCATTCAAACAACCACCAAGGAAAGGGACGTGAAAAATAAAACTAATATTTAAAAAAAGGAATAAATTACTTCAAGAAACAGCCTGAGGAGACAGTGGGGCTCTTTCGCAGCTCACCACACCACCGCTAAGAGGAAACCACAGTGATTGGTTTGATTCCAGTTGGCAGGGGCTCCATGGCTAAAGCACCAGCCCTGCAAACTCAACCCCAATTCCAGCACATTCTCTGAGCACTCTCTTGTGGCTCTGCTCTCTGTGACCCCAGGCTCTCAGATGACTCCAGCTGTACTGCAGCCAGGTAGGTGAGCTCTGCAACTTTAGGGTGCAACCCCTGTTTTGGCAAGCACTGCAACCAGAATGTAGGTGAGCACCAGAATGAAATGAGTGAGACCCTGTAAGCACCTTGGCCAAGGATGTGAGTACCACAGCCTGGGGCATGACCCCCTGTGAGCATCATACCTGAAAAGATAATAATAATGTTCAAGCACCACAACCAAACACATGTGCAATGCCCAATCATTGCAGAAATATCAACAGAGGGGAGGACAGGGGGACTACCATAACAAACAACAAACAAACACTGTCCTCCCATTGTTCATCGATTTACTCGAGCAGGCCCAGTAACGTCTCCATTTTGAGACTTGTTGTTACTGTGTTTGGCATATTGAATACATCACGGGTAGCT
>JAOXYA010036169.1:0-12771 GCA_028565675.1 Sorex palustris
CCCAGCATCCCATATGGTCCCCTGAGCACTGCCAGGAGTAACTCCTGAGTGCAGAGCCAAGAGTAACCCCTGTGCATTGCCAGGTGTGACCCAAAAGCAAAAAAAAAAAAATAAAATGGGGGGGGGAGATGCGGGCGACACATGGGCTTGGCCACGTGGGCGCAAGCAGCACATGGGCTTGGGCAGCATATGCGCCTTGTGTACATTCTTTATATTCTGGTTCTTTAATATTTCTGGATTTGGTTTTGTTTTATAGAAAAAAAATAACAGTAATAAGGGCTGGAGAGATAGCACAGAGGTTAAGGTGCTTGCCTTGCATGGGACCCACCCCAGTTTAATTCCTGGCACTGTATATGGTCCCCCAGCACTGCCAGGAGTGAGCCCTGAGCACCATCTGATGTGGCCCAAATCCTACTTCCAAATAAGTAAATAAGCAACATTGATAAAGCAGAGGACCAAGTGGTTTCCTGTCCATGCTTAAAGTCATCTGACCTTATGTGGCCAGATTTATTTACCAGAGCACTAATTCTCAGATGTCAAGTTTCTTGTGTATCTTCTGTATGACACAGCTATCATGAGCGGAAAGGGAGAGGAAGGTCTCACACATGTCAGTTCGGTTGTGATAGCTAAAAAAATCAGTGGGAGGTGGACCAGACTGGAGGGGCCTGAGGCTGTTACCGTGAAAGCACTTATACTGTATTTCACACACTTCATTTGTCATCATACTGCAGAAGCACGTACACTTATTTCACACTCTTCCATGCGTCATCATATCGCCAAAGACATACTGTTTCATCATTTATTGTGAAGAACCCCTTTCCTTAGACCTGGCATTAAGTTTCTGTGATATGCTGTTAGTGTTGCGATTTTTGTTCTAGTTGCAATGAAAATTACTGAACTGCATCAATTGTGGGATGTAGGGAAGGGAAAGGTGTAAAAGCATGCTGTCCCACCTGTGCAGTTGTCTCCCCTTACCCTCTCCAGTCACTTCCTGGATCACTCATTTGGTGCCATAATGACTTTGCCCACAGGTCAGACATAATTTCTTTCAAGGTATAAAGGTAATTTTCCCAGGTGGGAAGAAAAAGAATTCTGTTTCATGGCTTCCTAAATGTGCCAACAAGCAGACCTAATTGACTTATGCAAGTGTAAGTCTGCTAACAAGCAGAATCGTGATGGTTAAACTGTAATTTCTGGGCTGGAGAGAGGGTGCAAGAGGTAAGACTCTTGCCTTGCATTCAGCTTGCATGAGTTCCTGGCACTGCATAAGGTTCAATCCCCAGCATTGCATATAGTTCCTTGAGCACCAACAGCAGTGATCCCTGAGCACAGACCTAGGAGTAGCCCCTGTGTACCACTAACTGTGTACCCTATGGACCATTCCCCCCGCCAGAAAAAAAAAAAAGCAAACATAAGAACAAAACCTGTGATTCCTGTTGTACCTTGTCCCAAAAGAGTAGCCTTTAGTAGTAAATATGATAGCAAAAGAAAATGTTTAAAGAGTACAGAAGCCTCAGAATGGAGGTGCCTGAGAATACCCAGAGAAGAGATCAGGTATTTTTAATTACTTGACTCGGACTTTCAATGCCATTACTTAACCTCTGTGTATATTTCTTGAGCCAGATACTGCAGAGAGTAAGAAGTCATTTGCCTCACATGTGACTTACCCCAGTTCAATCCCTGACATTGTGTATAGTTCCCTAAACACCACCAGGCATGATCCGAACTTACCCCATCCCCCAAAAAGGATATATCCCACAGGTTAGAGAGATAGTTCTGGGGTAAGGGTCTTGCCTTGCAGGCCCTGGCACCACACTTGGTCCCCTGAGCACTGAGCCAGCAGTAATCCCTGAGCACCATAAGTTATGGCCCTCAAACAAAAAACTTAACACAAAGAAGGGGATATATCCATTCTAGTCACCATAAACCTTTTTTGTTTGATTTTTATTCCTTATGCTTATGTACTAGTATACAAAAGAGCAATTTTTAAGGTCCAGGGAGATAAATCAAAAGGCTGCCGCACATATTTTGCTTATGGAGGGCTCAGGTTTGATCGTATGACCTTCAGACTCTGCTGGGTGTGGCCCCAAAACAAAACCAATAATTTTTTTGTGTGAGGGTTTTGTTTTTTTTAATGGGCCACACCTGAGGGGTTGCTCAGGGCTTACTCCCAGCTCTAACTCCTGGCCAAGGAATCACTCCTGGTGGTGCTTGGAGAACCACATGTGGTGCTGGTGATTGAACCCTTATCAGCCCTACCCTCTTGTGTATTATCTCTCTAGCCCCCAAACCAACCATTTTTAATGCTTGAAATGTTCTTTTAAGGTTTTGCATAGTATAAACATAACCCAGAAATTCAGCCTATGCATTTCCTTTGGACACATTTTCTGCTGAAGGAAGTAGGGTGAATTTGAGATCATCACCAGCAAGAGAGGAAGGAGGTGACGAGCTTGGGAGGGCAGGCGGGTGACTCTGCCAAAGAAAATGCTGGTGGGAGGGCTTGCGCCAACCCAGGTTCAATTCCTGGCATCCCATATGGTCCCTGGAGCTCCTCCAGGAATGATTCCTGAGTGCAGAGCAAGGAGTAACCCCTGAGCATCACTGTGTGTGACCCCCCAAAAGAATATATGTATATATAAGAATATATATATGTATATATAAGAATATATGTATATATAAGAATATATATATATATGAAAAAGCTGGTGGGAGGCAGGGGACAGACAGAAGTTTCTCTCATGAGTATTCCTGGGATTCCTTATCCTTTACTTGAGGCACCGTTTCCTGAGTGAAGTTCAGTCATTGTTGTTTCCATCGATTTTAGGCTGTGAGGAGGCCCTGTCAGCCCAGCCAGATTCCACCACGGATCACACGGACTCAATGGTAAGGACTGGAGGGAGCGAGCAAGGCCAGGGTGGACCCTGCAGTCTCCTCAGCAAGATGCAACTCTGGTTAGCCTTTTCCTAGCGACAGGGAGGAGGAATGTGCACCGGACAGCATGGTGCAGGGAAGGTGGCCGTGCTTACAGATAAGAATGTGTCTGGGGCTGAGAATGTGGCCCAACTGGTAAAGCACATATGTGAGGCCCATGCTCCACCCAAGCCAAGCAGGACGGGGTGTGTTCCTGGTATCCTTTTTTCCCCAATCCTGAGCTCTGCTGAGTAAGGTTCCCTGGGCAGCAGCAACTAACAAAAAACAAATGAGCTCTCAGTTGAAAATATACTACTGTACCCCACTTAAATGGGGGGTTGAAGTGATAATACAGCAGGCATAGGGAACTTGCCTTGCATGAGTCAACTCTGGTTCTGTCCCCGGCACCCCATATGGTCCTCTGAGCCCCACCGGGAGTTAGCCCTGAGCACCACCTGGTGCTATTACAAAAGAACAAGCTTGAATGTCCAGCACGGACGTGTTTGTGAGAGACAGCACGTGGAGGTGGGTCTAGCCTGGGAATGAGTGGAAGTGGCGTCAGCATTCATTACCTTCATTTCTTCTTTAAGAAAGTTTTCATGGAGCTGGAGCAATAGCACAGCAGGTAGGGTGTTTGCCTTGCACGCGGCCAACCCTGGTTCAATTCCCAGCATCCCATATGGTCCCCCGAGCCAGGAGTAATTCCTGAGCATCGCTGGGTGTGACACAAAAAGCAAAGTAAATAAATAAATACAAATGAAATTTTAAAAAAGGGAGCGAGAGAGAGAGAGAGAGAGAAAGTTTTCATGTGTTTTGTTTTGTTTTGTTTTGGCTTTTGGGGTCACATTTGGCAATGCTTAGGAATTACTCCTGGTGGTGCTCAGGGGACCATGTGTATTTATTGGGATGGGATGCCGGGGATTGAACCTAGGCAGGCCCCATGGAAGGCAAACACCTCCACACTGTGCTATTGGTCTGGGCCCAAGTTTTCTTGTTTTAACAAAGAGCTATGCCTTTTTTTGTTCTTCTAGTTGCTGTTAGAAACTTTGCAAGATGAGCTAAAGCTCTTCAATGAAACAGCCAGAAAGCAGATGGAGGAATTACAGGTGAGAGCAGACATCACAAGGAAAGATTCCCATCCCTGGGTGCAAGCGATTGTACCAAGGTGCTTCCCTTGCTTGCAGCAGACCCAGGCTCCCTCCTCAGCATTCTGTATGGTCCCCCCAACTCCAGCCTTCCAGTAGTGGATCTCTGAACCCCACTAGATGTGGCCCCAAAATGAGAAAAATATATTATCATTCCTTGCATGATAGATTTTGGGAGGGCTCTTATTTATCTTTACTTTTCATAAAATTTTAATAATTTTAGATGTGTAGAAGTGTTGCAAGTAACAAGAGAGTTCAGTTTTCCTAATATTAATATGTAATTAATTTGTTAACATTAAGGTACCAACACTGAGGCCAGAGAGGTAGTACTGTGGGTAAGGTACTTGCATGCCACCGACCCAGGGTTAATCCCCTCAACCACATATGGTCCCCTGAGTACTGCCTGGAGGGAGTGATCCCTGAGTGTAAAGTCAGAAATATACCCAGAGCACCACTGGGCACAGTCCAAAAACTCACAAAAAAAAGAAGGCAACATTGAGAATCGGAGAGTACAGGGGTTATGGTGCTTGTGTTGCACATGGCCAGACCTGGGTTTGGTGCCAGCACCATGTATTGTCCCTCAAGTACCATCCAGTGTGATCCCTGAGCACAGAGTCAGGAGTAATCCTAAAACTTGAGCCCCTCTAGGTGTGGCCCAAACAAACCAAATTACCAACATTGATGCAGTTTGAGGAAGCAAGCTTCAAATCATCCTAGGATATCACTAGTTTGTTTCTTACTAATTTTCTCTTTCTGTACTAAATACTCTAGGAATTGGCGTCTCTGCCAAGCATAGATAGTGTGACCCTGGTTGCTCAGAAAAGAATCCCGAGCGAGATCATGCAAAATCCTGCCCTGGGGACTTGCAGTCTCAACGAGACCTGTAGCCAGAGAGCCCAATGCTGAGGTTTGGGACTGCAGTTGAATTGCTGGGCACAGTCACAGGCTCTTGCTCCGCTTCCTAGAGGGTACCACTGCTTCTGTTTAGCGGGAATCTGTAGTAGAGGGACAGTTCTGTAACCAGAACAAGTAAGCAAGTGTAAGACCACATACAGCACTTGTCAAGATTCCAGAGGTCCATCTCAGTAGAACGGAAGCATAATGTGCTGCTGCAGTATTCTCTTTTCTGTGAGATTAAATGTAAGTGTTATGGCTTCCTTTTTGTTTGTTTTTGTTTTGGGGCCACACCTGGCAGTGCTCAGGGGTTACTCCTGCCTCTGCACTCAGAAATTAGTCCTAGCACGCTCAGGAGACCATATGGGATATCTGGGATTGAACCAGGGTTGGCCGTGTGCAAGGCAAGCAGGCACCCTACCCATTGTGCCGTTTCTCCAGCTCCTTCCGACTTCTTTTGAATGTCTATCATTGCAGGCCTTAAAAGTCAAGTTGAAGATGAAAGAAGAGGAGAGAGCCCGGTTCTTAGAGCAGCAGACCTTATGTAATGGTCAGATAAATGATTTCACAACAGTACTTGAAGAAATAGAGCAGCTGTTAGAAATGTGATCAAAAGTAGGTGGCCAGATAGCTCCTCTGGGGGATAACCTTGCAGAGGAAGCTGGTCAGGGCATCTGCTTCTTGGCCATGACCTTTGAAGACTCATCATGAGAATGAACCACTTCCGCAGTAAGACTAAGGGCAACATATGCCAAAACGACAGTCACTCCTGTAAGTAAGTGTTCACAGTCTCCAGCTCTCCTGATCCTCTCACAAACCGTGAAGGCCTGAAGAGGGGGGCCTAGGAGCTTGGCGCAACCATGGGGACTAAACCAGCCATAGCCCGAGCATCCATCATTTCAGATGTGCAGGAATAAAACCATAACTGTACAGTGGTGCATAGGAGACACCTTTGATGCCCTTTTCCCGTGTGGGACTCATGGTCTTCTCTTGGTGGGGCGTCTAGAACCTATTTGGAGTCAGACTCCTCCTAGCCTCCAGCTGCCAGGAAGACACAGGCAAGAAATGAGCAGCCTGACTCAAGCTCCCTGTATGGCCTTCCAAAATGGCTGCCACTCCTGGATTTCTCCCTCTGCTTTTGCAAGAATATCAGCATCTTGTTCTTGCCTATTGGCAATTGTGAAAGTTTCAGGAGGACTGCCTCTGCTGGTTCTTACGAGACCCCACATTGGAACATTCTCTGCTCCTGTTACCCTGTGCATGGTTTCAAACAGATAACCTTAGTTAATCCACTCCCCTGCTTTGTCCTTTTAAATCACCCTGTGAACCCCTGGGTAGTACACATTTGGACTGCTCCTTGGTTGTGGAACCAGATTATGATCCCTCTTCCCAAATAAACAGTTTTGTTACAGCTGATCATTGCCGAGTCAGCAGGCTCTGTACCTCACTGTCAATTTATGAACTTGAAGTTAACTGGAAATGACTTAAGAAGGCTGGAGAGTACAGGGGTAAGGCCACTGCCTTACCTTGCACGTGGCCAACCCCAGCTTAATTCCCGGCACCACGTATGATCCCCTGAGCACTGCCAGAAGTGATCCCTGAGCACTACTGATTATGGACCAAAAACCAAAGAAGGAAGAAAAGGCCTAATAAATGGGATGAGGTATATATTTTATACATCATGTGGGGCTTCCCCCCACCAAATGTTTGGGTCATCCCTGGTGGTGCTCAGTACCTGGGGTTCTCTTTCATTGGTGCTTGGGACCATGCAATGCCATGCAGTGCTTACTCAGTCTGTTGAACTATCTTCTCGGTCCCATAGCTTGGAGCTTTAATATTTTTTTTCAATTTTGTTTTCCTTTTTATTTATTTTCCTCCCCCACCTCCCCACCTTGGAGCTTTTAGCTTCATTTTATTATTATGAAGTGTTGCCTTTTTAAAAAAATTGAGCCAAGTTTGATTCATAGTACTGTAGAAAAGGTCTTAACCTTTCAAATGATCTTAACATACCCACCAACAAAGTATCAAGCAAAATATTTTTTTTTTCTTTTTGGGTCACACCCGGCAATGCACAGGGGTTATTCCTGGCTCTCCACTCAGGAGTTACTCCTGGTGGTGCTCAGAGGGCTATATGGGATGCTGGGAATCGAACCTGGGTCAGCCATGTGCAAGGCAAACGCCCTACCTGCTGTGTTATCTCTCCAACCCTTAAGCAATAATTTTTTGCTTAAAAAAAGTATTTCTGTTACTATTGATGTTGCAGAATAGAGAAGTGAATAGGCTTTTCATCTAAATATACCCACCACCTACTGTTGAACTAACTCAGTTAACTCAGTTAACAAGTTCAAGATTGGGGTGGCGAGATAACCCAAAGGGCAGAGTGCACATGCTTTGCATGGGAGGCTTGAGCCTCCTGCAGGTTCAATCCCCTGCACACATGCTTTGTACTGCTGGCTTTAGCATAGAAACATAAAAAAAAAAAAAAAAAGGTTTTTTTAGGTTTTTTTTTTACCAGCTGAACTGGTAGGCCTTGCAAGCAACCAACCCGTTTGATCCCTGACACCCCATGTAGTCTTCTGAGCATGGCTGGATATGAGTCCAAAACAAAGAAAATTTCTTTTTTTTTTTTTTTGTTTCTTTGGTTACACCCAGTGATGCTCAGGGGTTACTCCTGAGCTCTGCACTCAGGAATCACTCCTGGTGGTTCTCGGGGACCATATGGGATGACGGGCATAGAACTGGGGTTGACTACGTGCAAGACAGATACCCTACCCTCTGTACTATCACTCTGGCTCCCAAAACAAAGAAAATTTCTGATTTAGCCAGAATCTTTATCTTCCATTTAGTAAGTTCTCTGAGACTGAGCCCCTGGTCTTAGGATCCTTGACAAGACAAGGGTGTTCTCTGTATCAGTGCTAGGATCTCTCCAGCTTGGCACTAGCAGCTTGTGTTCTCCATATTTACCAACAAGACTATAGCACTGTCCTCCCGTTGTTCATTGATTTGCTCGAGCTGGCACCAGTAACATCTCACATCAAATTGTGAGACTTGTTGTTACTGTTTATTTGTTTTCTTTGGCATATTGAATACATCACAGGAAGCTTGCCAGCCTTGGCCGTGCAGGTGAGATACTCTCGGTAGCTTGCCGGGCTCTCCGAGAGGGGCAGAGGAATTGAACCCAGGTCGGCCATGTCGGCTGCGTGCAAGGCAAATGCCTTACCCACTGTGCTATCGTTCCAGCCCAACAAGACTATATTGTCCAGAAATCACAGGGACAGCTGGATGAAAAAGAAGGACTTTATTGCCCAAAAGGCAACTTACAAGTTGGGAAACAAGCTAGGAAACCAGCAACCAGCTTTAGAGTAAGCTTCAAAGAAAATGGGGATCAGGAGATAACTCAAGTGCTAGAACATAGGCCTTGCATGATTGTTTGATTAAATTTCCTCCTTTGGGCCAAAGTCTTATCTTGTAGATCAGAGTTCCTGACCAACAATAGTCAAATTATCTTTGGGGTCCAGGAAGTTGGTTCAGAGAGTTGAAGTGCATGCTTTGCATGAAGGGCACCTGGGTTCAATCACTGGCACCACATGATCCCCATTACTGCCAAGAATGTCATTCCCCTCTGCATCCACACCCCTGCACTGGCCTTCCCCTCCACACACACCCCCCCACACAAAATTATCTTTGTTCTTAGTTTATAGGGTCTCCCATGAGAACATCTCAATTTGAGAGACAAGGTAAGGGTCAAAAGGGAGTGAGAAAGAATGAAAGATTTTTACTTATTGTGGCATTATTTAATTGGGTTTTTTTTTTCTTTGCTTTGGTGGTAGGGAATCTCCCCCCACCCAGTGATACTCAGTGGTTACTTCTGGCTCTGCACTCAGGGATCACTCCTGGTGGTGCTGGGGATTGAACCCACGTTAGCTCCATGCAAGGCAAATGCCCTCCCTGCTGTACTACTCCTCTGGCTCCTGATAATGGAAGAGTTTTCAAAGTAGGTATCCGAAGCAAGTTGGAGTAGTGCTTGCTTACTAATTGTCGTAGATGCCTTAGACAACCGCAGCAGTGCCTAGAGGGCTGCATCTCGAGTGGTGTTAAAGATGGAAGGCAGGATTAAAAGAATGGAGTTAAGGACACCAGGAAAACCAAGAAATCAAAAATGTTAGGGTTGAAACCCGAGGGACAACAGAACAAATTCCTTGACAAATTACTTTTTTCAGTCTCTGTTGCAAAATGGTGCTAGTAGTGTCTTGGGGAAATTTCCTTCACTGGTGGGTTTTTGCTCTTTGACACAAAAAGAGTCACATTATAGAGCTGGACTTTGGAAAAGCCAGCTTCCTTCTCCAAGTCAAGAAAATGTTGGAGGGGAAGAGCCAGGCCACCCCATGAAGGCAACAGGCAGGCCTCTCAGGTGCTTCTCTAGCAGCTTTTACCATTTCTTGCTCGTGGTGTGGTCCTGAGAGTGACGTGGGATCTCCATGGCACCTGAACCTCCTGTTGCAGATGACTTGTAAAAGTGGGGAGCAAGGGAGGTAGCCTGGAGAAGAGTGCTTCCTCTTCTCTGCTTGACCAAGGGAAATGGGTCAGGATCCATAAAATCAGCTACAAGCACCTCTTGCATGGACCCTCACATTCTGCCAGTCTCATGAGGTGGCCATCCAGATGTGCCTGGGTCCCTACCATCCATGTTCTTGGGGGGCTGTGGACTCGGGATCATTGCTCTTTGCCAAAAAGGACTCAGTCCTAGCTTTATGGAACAGAAATTCTAGATCCTTCGGGTGGTGGGAAATGAACACTGGTGAAGGGACTGGTGTTGTAACATTGTATGACTAAAACCCAACCATAAACAACTTTGTAACTGGAAAAAAAATTGAACTTAAAAATAAAAAATAAAAGCTCCTTGGAAATAAAAAAAAAAGGAGGGGGGAATTTACTTAGAAAGACATGAAGGGAGACACAGAACAAATCTTGGATGCGAGCAACTTGCTGCAGAGATAACTCTGGGCTTTGCAATAGGCCACTTTCGCTGGGCCACTCCAGTTGGGGGCAGATGCCGTCCCTCTGCCTGCCCTCTAGGAGTCTCGGTGGCTGCCATCTTCTAGAACTCAGGGAAAAGCTCTAGGTATGGGTGGCGGGGGTGGCAAATGCCAGGCCTCAAGGGACAGGGGAGGAGTTGGTCCTTCTCCTTCCCCCCCCCACCTCCACTGGACTCTGAGATGATGCCCACATACAGCCACCGTCTACTTAAGCTCCCACACGGCCATGATCCAGAGACACACAAACAAATCTTGGACTCGAGCAACTTGCTGCAGCAATCTCTGCAGACCCTAATTATTAAAATTTTAGAATTCCTAGAGTGCGCGGCCGCTCTCGTGGCCGCACGACATCATATTGTATCCATAACATATCCATCATATTGTATCCAAAACACATTGTCTAGCATTGTCTTTTCGGCAGGGAGGAGTGTTGGGACTAGTCTTGAAATATAGAAGGTAACCAAAATAGAGAAAGAGAGTATTGTGCAAATTGTCTGCCACACAGGCAAGGGGAGGGGTGGAATGAGGGGAGGGGAATACTGGGGATTTTGGTGGTGGAAGGTGATGGCACTGGTGAAGGGATGGGTGTTTGATGATTGTATGATTGAATTACTTTACCTCACAGTGAATCAATAAAAAGGGGAGGGGAGGAGAAAAAATAAGAGACATGAGGGGAGAGGAGAGGAATACATGTTCAAGAGAGAACACGGGCTTTTACAAAGTGGAAGAAAGACAAGAGGAAAGAAATACATGTTCAAGAGAGAATGCAGGCTTGAAAAAGCAAGCAAGAGTCAACTGGATTTTGGGAGGAAGTTACATACAGTACCTCCAAATAGCCTTGGCCTGAGTTCTCAATGCTTTGATCCCTGGCATCATAGGAAAGAGGAAGTTACAGTTTAAAACAGTTTCTGTTGGACTTGAAAGATTCTGGAAAAGGAGAACAATGATGGTTGAAAACACTGTGAAGGTTCTTATTGCCACTGAATAGTAAGCACTTAAACCACTTAAAGAAGTTGAAAAAATGTGGGGAGACAGCTCAAAAGATTGAGTGCATGCTTTGCATGTAGGAGGCCAAGATTTGATCCCTAGCACCATTCTGGAGTAACAGCATAAATCAAGAGTAGCCCCTGAATGGGAGAGATAGTACAGCAGGTAGGCAATTGCCTTGCATGTAGCTGATCTGGTTTTGATCCCTGGCATCTCATATGGCCTCCTGAGGAACCCACCAGGAGTGATCCTTGAGTGTAGAACCTGGAGTAAGCCCTGAGCATTGTCAGGTTGTTGCTCCGTGCCCCTCTCTCCAAAAAAGAGTAGTTCTCAGCATGGCTGTAAGTTGCTCAAAAACCAAAAGGATGTGGGGAGAAGGTTACAATGAGAAACTTTGTTACATACGATTCACTCCATTCACTCCTTTTGTGGATTTTGGGCCATACCCAGTGAAGCTCAGGAACTCCTTGTAGGTACCCATCTTCTTCTTGTCAGGGATCACTACTTGTGGTTCTGGGTGAGTGGGTCAAACCTAATCCCCTGCAGGCAAAACAGGTGCTCCAGTCCCTTGACCTATTTTCTGGAGGATCAGTACAATTTTTATTTGTTTGGGACCGTACCCAGACATGCTCAAGACTTACTTATAACTCTATGTTCAAGAAGCTTCTTTCCTGGCAATGTTAGGGGAACTATCTGTGCTGCCAGGGATCAAATCTGGGTCAGCTCTATCCAAGGCAAGCACCTTACCTACTGTACTACTCTCTGCCTCCACCCAGTACAATGTTTAAGTAAAATGTACTGAGACAGTAAGATGCACAAGAGGGTATACTAAAGTGTACAAGATAAAGTGGTAGAGCACTTGCCTTCCATGTTTGAGGCCCTGCACTCAACCCCCATTATTGCAAAAAAAAAAATAGAAACAAAAACACAACCCAACATGGAAATCTGCTCCGAACCCTTTTTCATTTAAAACAATTTTTGAAAAAAAAAAGTTAAGGACCCGAGTGATAGTACAGCAGGTAGGGCTTTTGCCTTGCATGTGGCATACATGACTTCAATCCCCGGCATCCCATATGGTTCCCCAAGCCCCACAAAGAATGATCCCTGAGCATAGAACCAGGAGTCACCTGGTATGGCTCCTCCACCAAAAAAAAATTTTTTTTATAGTATACATTTGGGTTGGAGAGATACCAACAGGCTGAGTGCATGTTTTAATATGGAGGAGGCCCAGGTTCAAGCTCTGCCACCACATGTTCTCAAGCACTGTTGGGAGTGACACCCCTAAGCACAGTGGGAAAGAAGTCAGATTATTCGGAAGTTTAAGAAGAAATCACAAAGGGCTGAAGTGATAGTACGATGCGTAGGGCGTTTGCCTTGCATGCAGCTGACTGGGGTTTAATCCCTACCCTATATGGTTCTATATGGTTCTCTGAGCAACTCCAGAACTAATTCTTGAGGCCAGAGCTAGGAGTAATCCCCAAGTGTGACACAAAAATAAAAACAAACAAAACAAAGATGAACGAAATCACAACAAACTTTTAAAAAATAAGCAATAGAGGGGCCAGAGCCATAGCACAGTGGTAGAGGTTTTGCCTTGCATGCTGCTGACCAGGGTTTGATCCCTGGCAACTCAGATGGTCCCCCAAATACCACCAGGAGTAATTCCTGAGTGCAGAGCCAAGAGTAACTCCTAAGCATCACAAGATGCAGCCCAAAAATCAAATAAAAATAAAAGCAATAGAAAAATATACATAAAATTCACAACAAAATGAATGCTAACACTTGTAACAATTAGCACT